>JADRCH010000167.1:5616564-5629004 GCA_019843965.1 Rhynchomys soricoides
GAGGAGGAGGAGGAGGAGCAGAAGGAAAAGAAGGAGGAGGAGGAGGAGGAAGAGAAGGAGGAGACAAAATATGGTTAAAAAAAAATAGAGATGGAAATAGGAGAAAAATAACTCACACATTAAAAGGGAAGAATTAGAACCAGAAAATTTATCTAGGAGAGGGTAAAGGGTTTTGTTTTTGTTTTTGTTTTTGTTTTTTATTTTTTGTATTAGTGGTTAATATCTGGCTGTTCTCATGAACTGAAGCAGACTGAACACCAATCCAGATGCAAAGCAAGAAATAGTCTATTGGCCAGATGTTTCCAAATATCTGGGGTTTTATCATCAAATAGATAAAGAATCTCAAAGACTGACAACTTTTTACTTGGCATTTATGTATCGTGACATGATGTGACAGCCAAAAACTGTTTGGCGCCTATCCACAGAAAATACATTTTCCTCTCTGCCTCTGTTTTGGTGCAGTCTCCCTTCAGACAGCCTTTGCAGGCCTGTGTTTGGTTTGGCCCCAGCACAGCACTAAGCTGCCACTAACTTTGTGTATTAGAAGGAGAATTAATGTCAGGCACATTGTCATCACCCACAAAAAAAGGTGACAGTGTTTTGAAAGCTATTCCCAAATACTTGGAAAGACTGAGAAGTTTTCTCTTTCAACAGCTCAAAGCTCACTGGTGTTCAAGAATTTAAAAAATCATTTTGATTTTCTTTTAATCTTTGGAAGCGACAGAGTAGCAAATCATGGTACTACTGAAAGCATTTTATAATAGGATCTGCAAGACCCATCCTCATGGGGCTAGATAGGAAAAACCTGGGGCTTTATGGACCTGGTTTACTTGTTACCTCTGAGTTCTGTCTCTCAGAAACAGTCTTACATGAAGCATGCACATGGACGTGTATGTGTATGATTAAAAATAGTGTGTGCAATAACAGAACTTTATCACTGACAATAAAATATGTATTTTTGCAAAATATTCATGTGTCATAAGAATCTTCTTTTGATTGTGTCCTTACAATTTAAAAATATTAGAGCAATGCTTTGTTCTCGGGCTCTACAAAAGCTGTCTGTGGGGTGGAGTTAGTCTCTGGGTCATAATTTGCCAACCTCTGCTCTCAGACATGAGAGATTTACATTAGTAATAATACAGTAGTCCCAATAAACAGTTGCAGCCTGTTTAAAATACACCAGCCTTAATACTAAACACTACATGCTCTATAGCAATTAAATCCCCCAAATAGCCCCCATGAGGCAGGCACTCTCATTTCTTTCCATGTACAAAGAGGAAATGAAACTGAGGGGCATCAAATAACAGACCCACTGTAGACAGCAGTGTCCATTGCTACTTCACATGGGTGGTCAATCAAGGTGATAAGTGGAGGTCAACAAAGTAGTCCTCCAGCCTCTAGAGAATCTCATCTGCCAAGAGGCATTTCTGCTCCTAATTTTCACCAAAGTCCTCAGGACTGTCTGCTAAGTACCTTGCCAAAGACCACACCATTATTAAGCGTTAAAGTCAAGATTTGAGATTCAAAGTTTCAATTGAAAACCTTGGTGTGCCACTGAAGCAACTCTGTGTGCTTTATTATTGCTGCTGTTATTGTTTTGTTATTATCATTATTATAATAAACTATGGACTTTATTACATTCATTTGTGTGTGTGTGTGTGTTTTGTCATTCTATCAGTGATGTTTGCACAAGCCTTTGTTCTAGTATCAGCTATTTACTTTCCAAGGACTAACAGATTCAGGCACTCACAATTTATTGCCATGGTCCAAAGCCTTTGTCCTCATAGTTGCTTCATGCAAGCTCATGTCAAGTGTCAGAAGACATTACCAAGCAGTATTGAAGAATATCATAAAAATGAAAAGATTGCAGGGCTGGATACATTTGTTTTTAATGCTCTGAGTCTTTCCCAACCCTGACAAGACTAAGGTGAGCAACTGTTTAAAACAGCAAACCAAAGCATATGGCTTGATGTCTGACAACTGTCAGGACTTCAAGTGAATGAACTATCCCAGGTCCAAAGAGATCAGCCGATTGTGAGGCTTTAACTCATAGCTGCAGCTGAGCACACCGAGTCCACTCTCCAGAGCATGTTCGCCCGCTGTTTGTTGTGCTTCTGTTCTTTTTGATTCACAGCTAAACCTTCATCCTACCTTTCCTTAAATCACCAAAATGGCCTCTCATTCATTTTTTTTACTCCCAGTTGCCTGGCCAGCCATATGTACCACGCCAACCACAGATAATCTTTTATTCTCCGTAAAAATCATTTTCCCAGCCTATGTGAGACTCTCATGTATGGTATCCAACTCCAACTTCTGAGTCAGGATCTCAGGGCCCTCTAAGTGTGACCTGCTTTTATCTAGTCATTCTTTATCCTTCCATAGTAGTTCTATCGTTACCTTGAATATACTCATGTTCAGCACCGAGTTCGTGCTGCCCTGTTTTCAACCTCTTGGGATCCCAGGTCAAATATCCCCTTTCCATGAAGATTCACGGGGATCAGCAGCATATCTATTTATGGTACAGGACTGCATTTGACGTCTTTCTGTTTGAGTTCTGATTCACTAGGCTCTATTCTGAGTCTGGGAGACCCTAAACTTTTCCAGAGGGATCACCTTGCCCCGCTCTCCTGCAGAAGCCTTGAATTCTGCACACTAAACTCAGATCTATAAGCAGTGATTTGGCCTCTTGCTTTCTTTATCTGAACTTAAGATCTTATTATAATTTGCCTGCTCAGCTCTGTCCTTGAAAAAGCAAGTCAACATATAAAACGATGGAATTTTAGTTTGTCTTGGGATTGTCTGACTTCTTCCCTGGGGCTATGCCCCAGTTCTGGCATCTTCCAAAGAGCCAAGTGCTGGGGCCCAAGAGACAGTAGGTTCTCTGTTTTAGCTAGAGATGGGATAGGCCCAGAGTTTGTCATTTCTGTCCTTAGTTTTAATGGTCTTCTGCTGTTCCCATGTCATGCTGGGAGCTTGGGGATCTTTGTGAAGCTGCTTATATTTCTGTCAATGTGCACAATGGGGCCATCCCTCTCCAGGCTGGCAGCCTTCCTAGTGGGCTGCTTAATGTGGGACTCTGCCCCCCTCTGCTCCTGGGACTGGCTCCAGACCTCTGCCTCTTCCCTTCTTCTTTAAGCCCAGAGAATTTGGGAAGTCTGAGGGAACTTCTTCCTCCTGGTTCCTCAGGGTGTGAATAGAGAGTCTCTTTTCCCAAGGGCTTGGCTTTTATAAAACAAAGACACAAAAGCTGTGGTCTGCCCTGTTCCCACTCTATTGTGTGGCTCTCTGAACTGCGGGAGATCTGATCTGGAGCTGGAGGGGCAGGGAGGGAGAGATTTTTTGGAAAGGGTGGAAAACATGGGAAATACAGAAAGGGGAGAAAATGAAGATTTGAGAAGAGCGCCTTCTTGGGATCTGGGATGTTCCTCCTAGTTACCTTCAGCCACCCCTGGTGGTAAGTGAGGAGCCAAACGCAGTCTGTCCCCACTCAGTGCTCTCTTCACATTTACAATGGCAACAGCAGGCACCATTAGCTCAAGGACCAGAGTTTTCAATATCTATCTATCTATCTATCTATCTATCTATCTATCTATCTATCTATTGATATGCAAAAGTATAAAATAGATAATCAAAATATATCTTTCAAATGGGGGCTTTTTCATCCTGTAGTGACATCTCTTTTTAGGAAAAAAAAACTGAGGGAGAAATGTAGCATCTGTTTCTAGAAAAGAAACAGGATTCCCAGCAATATCAGAAAGTAAGTAGGTGGAGACTGGGCAGGTCACTGGCAGAAGAGCCCCATCTGTGGACCTAAGGAAAGTCTTTAGAAAATTTATTCATAAACAGTGTTCATCTATTAGCTAGGCCAGGAACATCCCTATCTGAATATTTGGCTAACATCCAAAGTATTGTTGCTGAATTGTAGCGGATGCAACAGAGCACACCCAAAGAATGCCTTATATCAGTGCTGTGTACTGCTAGGCAAGCCTTAAAGGACCCAAAAGACCACCATAGCACTGGGATGCGATGCTCATCCTGGAGTCAAGCCCAGTGGCTTGACCTGTGATCTTATTATCCATGGTACTAGGATATGGCTTACTTTGACAATTCCATCTTCTTCACTCCCTGAAAGAATAAAACATTATTATAAGATATTATGAAGTGTGAGTAGATCAGCCATCTGGCTAGGGCATTGCTGGGTGTACAATAAGCAATGGGTAGTGTTTGCTATGTTTATTAGTAAAACCTTCTTTCTCTCTATTACCTTCCATTCCCCCTTCCCTTTCTTTTTTCTTTCTTTCTTTCCTTCCTTTCTTTCAATTCCTTCTTAATCACAACATCATCTCTCAGATGATCTTCTAGACTTCTAAAGAGAATATTTATGATTTAACATTCTGTCCATTATACTGTGGATAGAAGTGCATACAATTGAAAACCTGGAAGTAGGATGCAACCCTGGGCAAATTTAATTCTCAGGCTCAACAATGTCATCAATGGGCTTGGGGGTACTGATTTTTCTTACCATGAAGTAAGGTTCATTGTGAGGCTGGTCTCATCTGTAGGTGTCCATTTGGCTGTTGACAAATTTCCATGTGTGTCTTAGCACAGTCTGAGAGATGGCCATTTCGAGGAGCTCTCAAGAAAGAGCAAAATGCTTTCTTCATAGTCACTAAGCTGTCTCCAGTCCTGCTGGCTTAGCTTTTGTTTCATGCATTCTTGAAGCAGTTTCTGTGCTAGGAGAGAGGTGGTAGCAACTGGCTTAGACTCAAGCTGCATACTCATCCTCAATGGGAAAAGTGTCATATTCCATCTTGTTCAAAGCATGATGGCTCATTGGAGGTATGACTACCTGGGGAAAGGAGATCAAGCCAGTTACAACAACGGATGATGAATGAAGGCTTGGAAAGCTGTTTTGACTCCAGCACTGTAACTGTGCCACCTGATAAGCTAGGATTTAGCATTTCTAAGAGCATTCTGTTATCACCTACTGCCCAATGCTGGATTGATGCTTTGGGTTCTGTTTGTTATCTGTATTGTGTTAACAGCAAAACTTATGACTCATATATGCCTTAGGCTCATGACTACTAACTGTGCCCAGGGCTGAGCAGGAAGACTCTAGCCATTGAAAATCCATATTAGACATGATCATGAAGGGCTGAGTGCTCATAAAGGCATATTAATATATATTAAAAGCAATCCCTGATGGTGCTTTACTTTCAGAAGGGAATTTTAGGGAGATGAGGGAGAATTATGAGAGTCTCTAAATATAAAGTATGTTCTATGTATGTATATAAATGTCACAATGAAACTATTTTGCACAATGAATATACACTAAATAATTTTTTAAAAAACAGAAATTCTAGTAGGATTAGGCTTTAACAACTTGAACAAATGTTTGGATATTTTTTTCATGTCAGCTTCTAACTAATCTGAGGAACTAGGAAAGAACAATTTTTAATTTGTGAGGTTAAGTAGAGGGCTCTAAACTCTAACCGGTATCGCTGGGATGCTCGACAATTTCCAGATTTTTTTCCCACTAAGTCACACAGGTGGGAGGCATTCTCTGAGGACAGACTTTTTTTTTGGTTTTTCGAGACAGGGTTTTTCTGTGTAACCCTGACTGTCCTGGAGCTCACTCTGTAGACTAAGCTGGCCTTGAACTCAGAAATCCGCCTGCCTCTGCCTCCCGAGTGCTGGGATTAAAGGCGTGCGCCACCACTGCTCGGCTAGCTGTATACTCTTATTCAAAAATTATATCAGGATTCAAATCAAGGACAGATTCTTCTCTATATCCCCTACTTGTCTTATTGCAAGGACAAAATAGTTGACTGTGTGAACATAAGGAAAGAAGCGTGGGTGTGCACTGACAGTTCCTGGGGCTATCACCAAGGCAAAGATGGTATCATAGTCTAAGGATAATGCTTCAACTTAAGGCCTTTAAGCACACCTACAAGGGATAATATAGAATGTCTATGAGGAATTGCCTTGATTAAGTTGATTAGTAATGTGAAGGCCCATATTAATTGCGGGCAGAATACCAAGAATTCCTTGGGCAGGAGATCAGGACTATAGAAAATGAAAAGGACAAGTTGGCATGCTCACGTCTAGCGCTTTCTGCCCTTGACTGTGAATGCAATACACTATGACCTGCTATCTCAGTCTCCTACTGAAACTTCCCTTCAGGGATGGGCTGTAACCTGGAGCTGTGAGCTAAAACAAACCCTTGTTATAGCAACAAGGAAAAGAAGTTAAGAGAGAAGCTATGGCAGTAGCAGGCAACATTACACTGCATCACCTCCCCCACCCCCCACCAGAGAGAAAGAGCAATGATGAACTCTGGTGCTCAGCACACTTTCCTTTTTATCCAGCCCATGACCTCAGCTCATGGAATGATGGTGTCCACAATTAGAGTTAACTTGCCTCCTCAGTTATCAGTATCTAGATAATCCCTTATAGACCTGGCCAGAGATTTGTTCTCGTGATGACTATAAACCCTATCAAATCGACAAAGTTAGCCTCCCCACTCCTAAACCTTTCTTTTGCATTAGGCAGATTAGGCTAGGCTGTGCTACAGTAAGAAACAGCTCTGAGGCCAATGAGATGGTCCATTGGGTAAGGGTGTCTGGCTTCAAACCTGATGACCCGAGTTCTACTCTCAGAAGACACATGGTAGAAGTAGAGAACTGATTTCAGAAAGTTATCCTCTGGCATCTGTACAAGCTGTGGCATGTATGCGTGTATGTGCATATAAGTGTGAACACACACACACACACACACTATATATATAATATATATATATATATATATATATATATATATCATATATGTTTGTGTCTCAGCGGTTGAGCAGAGAAATAATTTTATTGTCAATGTGAACTTATAGCAGAGAGGCCTCCAGGCACCAGGCTAGCACATATAGTCTCACAGCTGGGCAGAGGTAATATTTCAAATTGAAAACTCATCATTATGACCCCAGAATGACACATATCAGTTGATTCCTATTTTGTAATGAATATAAGTAACATGGGTTAGGCTACTTGAGGACAGGGGAAAGTAATATCATCATATGCTTTGAGAAGTGAAGATGGAAATTTTTATGACAGCCTTAATTCCCACTGCTGATTTAAAAATAGAGAAAAGAATCATTTGTGAAAGCTGAGTTCCGAGCCCCTCAGTATTTGGTTGTTAGTTATGTCTCCTATTTTCCAACAAAGCTCAGTTAGGCAAGTCTGAAAGCTGATGGGAGTCCTCTTGGGTCAGTTTCTCCATGTTTGCCACACAGAGAGAAGGATTTTACAATACTCTGATGTTTCCTGTTCTGATAGCTTTGATGGTCAACTTGACACAGCCTCGAGTCATCTGAGAGAAGTTTCAACTGGGGAATTGTCTAAGTCAGATTGGACCATGGAGATGTCTGTGGGAGATTGTCTTGATTATTAATTGATGTAGGAGGGTTCATTTTTAGGCAGCTGGTCTTGGGCAGTATAAAAGACCTAGTATAAGCCTATAAGTGACTGAGCCAGCAAGCAGCAAGCCTGCTTCAAGAATCTGCTGAGTTCCTGCCCTGACTTCTTTCACTGATGTTCTGAGACACAGAACTGTAAACTAAATAAATCCTCTTCCCCCAGTGGCTTGGTTATGGTGTGTGTCACAGCAATAAAGATTGTGGTGGTCTGAATACGCTTGGCACTATTAAGAGGTGTGGCCTTGTTGGAATAGGTGTGGCATGGTTGGAGGAAGTGTATCACCATCAGGGTGGGTAATGAGACCCTCCTCCTAACCACATGGGAGCCAGTCTTTTCCTAGTGTGCATCAGATGAAGATGTAGAACTCTCAGCTCCTCCTGCACCATGCCTGCCTGTACATTGCCATGTTCCTGCTTCAGTGATAATGGACTTAACATCTGAACCTGTAAGCCAGACTCAATTCAGTGTTGTCCTTATAAGAGTTGCTTTGGTCATGGTGTCTATTCACAGAAGTTAAAACCCTAACTAATAACTAAGACAGAGATAAAACTAGAAAACAATTATATGCATACTTTAGTTTAGCAGAGTAACATATTGTACATCTATGTGTTTGGATTTTATATAAATAAAAGCATCAAAAAATGAAAATTAGTTTCAATGGACTCAGTAAAGAACTAGACTAAAACTCAGTTGACTACCTAGTGTTAGTCAATACATACCTACATATGTGTATTTATAATGTTGTAGAGTAACTGAAATTTTAACTACATCTGGTTATAATAGAAAGCATTATATTAGTTTCTTTTTTGATTACAATTTTCTTATTTTGTTTTTTTTCAAGACAATGTTTCTCTGTATAGCCCTGACTGACCTGGAGCTTTCTCTATAGACCAGGCTGGCCTCAGAGATGCGCCTGCCCCTGCCTCCGGAGAGCTGGATTTAAGGGGTGAACTATTGCTGCCTGACTTAATTTTCTAAGTTTTCCTCAGCAAATGTCTTGAATAGAAAAATAATGATCATGTTGCATTTGTGGTCAGCTGAAATACATAAGAATTAATTGAAGAAGGTGAAATTCTAGGTAATCTGGCATTCCTGTCCCTCACCCCATGGGCCAGTTATAATTCTCTCCTCTCGAGTGAGGGCAGGACTATAAATGCCATGAAATGTTGAGTTATAGGTCAAAGAGATTTTGTAGATGAGATTAAAGTCCAAACTCAGTTGATTTGGAGCTAACCAAAAGGGAAACTACTCTGCATGGGCTTGAGCTAATTAGGCAAGCTTTGGAGAAACAGAAATGCTCACTCCCTTCACCCGGCCTTGAAGAGTTCAGCTGCTGTGTTGGGGTAGGGGGCTGTGAATGGCAAGACAGAAGGTGTCCTTGAAAGGGACTGAAGGACAGCCATCAAGCATGTGGGGACCTTGGTAGGACAGCTGCAAAGGAATGACTTCTGCCAACACACAGGGAGCATGAAGGAGGATGCTGCCTCAGATGAGCTAACATCCTAGCCTACGCCTTGACATCAGCTGGGAAAAGGCCTTTACAGAGCGCCCAGTTAAACAATGTCTGAAACGCTGATCTGTGGGAACTGAAGATCAGAAGTTGGACTTGCTCTAAACCAGTGACACAATAAAAACAACAACAATCCCAAGTGGGTGTGGCATACGGGGTGAGGCCATTGCATAAAATCAAGGAAATGTGAGGGTAAGCATACATTGTCCCCAACTAAAATGGTGGGAATCAGAAATATGGTTAGCTTTGAGAGTGATCAGTTCCTGGGAAGATGTAGAAGGGACCCACTGGAGGGCTGAACTGGAGGGCTGGGCATGATAGCATTTTGATGGAGGTGCTAGATTAGGGCATTAGTGCCTACATACAAAAACAAACAAATAAGCAAAGGCCTGTATGTATGTTTAAGGCTTGCAAACATTTATGTTTTGTTAAAGAATAGAACTCAGTGGGTATGAGTGATTGCTGGGTAAACATGAGGACTCAAGTTCAAATCCTCAGCACTCCTGTAATTGAGTGTGGCCATCCACTCTAGCCATATGTGGCCGTAATCCTAGCACTATGAGGGGTGGAGATAGGAGCTTCACTAGGATTTGCTGGCTCCTAGCTTTTTTCTGAGTTTAGTCTCAAGGAAATAAGGTGAAATAGGACAGACAGGATCCCTGATGTTCTCTTCTGGCCTCTTTGTGGGCATATGTACCTGTGCTATACATACACAAACACATATAACACACACGCACAGAGAGAGAGAGAGAGAGACAGAGAGACAGAGACAGAGAGAGACAGAGACAGAGACAGAGAGAAAGACAGAGAGAACAAAGAAAAATAGAACTCAGTGAGCTTGCTCATGATTACCAAAATTCTCTGAGCTAATAAACTCTTTGCATTTCAGGCCTTCAGGAAATACTTTAGGATATTTCTGTAGCTCTGAGAGTCAAAGCCAGGGCCTCATACATGCCAGGCAGGCACTTTGTGGCTGAGCACCATTCCAAACCCTTGTTTGTTTTGCAATAAAGTCTCTCTATGTAGCCTAGGCTGGTCTACAATCTGTTATGTACATCAGGCTGGTCTCACCATTTTCTAGCTTCTACCTCTTGAATGCTGAAGAAACACTTTCTTTGACTGTTGTAAAATATGCATGATCGGGCTGTATAATTTGAGTCATGCCAAGCATACAGCTCAATGACGTTTAATACATTCATATCATTATGCAACCAACACCACCACCCACCTTTAGAACCTTCACTATTCCAAAGGGAGAGAAATATGTCCTGCTGCAGAGATACCTGGCTCTGTTTTGTTTTTGCCATGTAAACAAGTTGGAGAACAGTGCCTAGTGGTTTTCAAGGTATTTCTCCTATTGTACTTGCTTATGTATGAGCTTGAGGCATCTCCAGGGTTTTGTGAATAGTTCTTGGAAGGTTATTTTCTTCTTCTCAGGACCAAGTGGTTCTGTTTGAGTGTTCTTGTTGTTATTTTAGTAATTCCCTTCCAGCTCACCTTTCATCACTTTCTCATTCAAATCATGGTCTCCTTCATGAGGTCAAGACCATTTGACCTTTGCCCCCACATCTCCTCCTAAAATGCTGCCAGTTCCTTCCAAGCCTGACAAACATAGACCATTAACTCTTTTGCAGATTTTTTATTGATCACTTACTCTCACTAGGTTCTAGAACCTTCTGGGGGAGGTGGTTATTTGTTATTAGATACTTGTTCAGGCATTAATTCCATTTGAAACTTCAGACTGTCCTCCTCCTGAGCTTCCACCCCCACTGCTCTAGCCTGGGGCACTTTTGGTTATACATTTCTGCAAAATCTCTCTGTTCATCTCCCTTTATATTCTTGTCTTATCTATTTAATTGAATGTTACTAGAATCCCAGACTTTGCTTTACACAAGTTTGTATCTTCTGAACCCAGCATAGCCTGTGCCACTTGCTGGCACAATATTATTTAATACTGACTGAACGAAGACTAAGATGGGTACTGGGTACAGCCTTTAAGGCTAGAGCTAATTTATATTTGCTACTTAAAGGTTATGGCAGGGTAAGTTGAGGATGTCGTTCAGGTGTCAGGATGCTTGCCTAGCATGCATAAAGTCCTGGGGTTGATTCTGAGCACTGTGTAAACAGGCCTTGGTATTTCACACCTGTAACCTCAGCATTCAGGAAGCAGAGGCAGGAGAATCCAAATGTCAAAGTCTTCCTGGGTTACAGAAAGAAGTTTGAGGCCAGCCTACGATATGTAAGATCCTGTCTATAAACAAATATGTAAATGAAGATCACAGTACCTAGACAATCTGTAGGTACAGACAAACTTGGCTAATAGCTGTAATAGATAAAGAAAATAAGGTAGAGACTTTCGAAGTTGACTGCATATGATGGATTTATGATATTAATTGAACAAGTATGTAGGGACTAGTGAATGCTGACCCCTCCCCTAAAATGGACTCCCTTTCTTCTTAATGAAGTCAGACATAGTGTACTGTAAATCTCCCAATGTTCGTTGCTCTCATTTCATGCATACTAATGAGGGCACGTGCTGCGGTGTGGTGGAGGAAATTTATCCAGCAGTGGGGAAAATAACATCAGTATTTGAACCCCTACTGACTTTGCTCACATTTTTATTTTATTATTTTTTAAAAAAGATTTATATTGGCAGTCTAATGAAATCACTGAGTGCATTAAATAAAAAGCATGTCATTGCAAAGGTTATGAGCCTCCTTCTCCCCTTGGCATCTTACAGGTAAGTGACGTGCACACTGGCTCCCCATGGCTCTCTCTTTCACATAGCGGCTGTCATCTTCATTTCTGGTGTCTATTAAAAATTAATCACAGAGCATTCAGAGAAACTCCAGAGTTCTCAATAAGGATGGAAAGATAAATTTTGACACAGGATGGCATGGTGATGGTTGTCTCTTCCATACCATCATGCTTAACATCGAAGGCAGTCTCATTCGCTAAGACAGAAGATACTGAAAACGCAACCTGAGATTTTTGTGATCAAGCCTGTATCATTTTCTAAACTCTAGAGGCAAGGAAAGGGGTAGGAAAAAGACTCAGGCTAGTCTGCTCTCTGCAGGCTATGACTTGAGCTCCTCCTCAGAGGAAAGTATGCACGATCTTCACCGTGCCCAGATGGTGGATATCTGATCTGGCTACAGTTTAATGATGGCAAAGCCCAAGCAGGCCAATGTGAAGGTTCAGGGCACACCACTGCATTATCTTTTAAATGTCAGTCTAAACACTTTTAAAAGCTTGAGGAGGGGGGCATGAAATGGCTCAGCAGTAAAAGCCCTTGCAGTGTATGCCTGAGGACCTCAGCTTGATCCTCAGAACCCAAAGGGGAAGAAAGGAACCAACTCCTAAAAGTTGTTCTCTGACCTCCATAGGCTTACTATGGCATGCATATCTGTACTCAAGCACATGTCACATACACACACATGTCACATACACACACATGTCACATA
>JADRCH010000167.1:5629014-5688438 GCA_019843965.1 Rhynchomys soricoides
CACACACACACATGTCACATAGCTACACAATAATAATAAATTAAGTTAAAACGTTTGCATGTATGAGTTAACAAGAGTACTGAAATGGCACAATGTTCAGACAAGGGAGTTAATGATTTAATACGGCATTCCCCAGCACCTTTTTTCTATGTATGTTGTATCCATACAATTGTCAGAACAGCTCATGATAAGTAGGAGCCAATGGATTCATTAGTAAAGGACATTGGTTAGGATAGTTGCTGAACCAACCTAGACCTGAAGGCCAAAAGTGGGTGAGGTCATGACTCTTGTCACAGCCGGACAGAAATCAGGACAGATCCTTGGCAATGCTGATTGATAGCAGAAGTTTTATCTTTGCACCATAAAAAAAGACGTGGTCTTATGCTTCCCCCTCTGTCTTTGATTTGATTTGACTTCCTTATTTATTGTTCCTACATTCAGTTCTGTTATCTATCTATCTATCTATCTATCTATCTATCTATCTATCTATGTGCACACACACACACACACACAGAGAGAGAGAGAGAGAGAGAGAGAGAGAGAGAGAGAGAACATGTGTGTTCATCACAGAGACATCACAGTGTGTTCTCCATGCATGGAGACTAGAGGACATCTCATGCACAAGTCCATTCTTTCCTTCTACTATGTGGCTCTTGGAAATTAAACTCAGGCTTGGCAGCAAGTTCGTTTTCCCACTACGCCATCCCCCCAGCCATCTCTTGGCTACTTGTATTCTGATACCATATCTATTCGCAAAGATGAAAGAACTTACTGTGGTTTTCATTTTCAATCTAGCGGTATTCACGCATCCAGTCCTTTCCCCACTTTGGGCTTCCAGCTAACTCTTTCCACTCTTTGGTTTCCTGGAGTTGCACCCGTTTCCAATGTTTTTGTGCCTCAGTCTAGACACCAGGAAGGGTTGGAGCACTGATCTTGACCTATTCCTTATTTTGTCCCAGAAGAAGATGAAGCTTTCCTTACCCTAGTGGCTATGTAGTGCGGAGACAGCACCAGATGACTTCCTGCTGTTGTAGCCATTGCCACTGCCATGGAGAGTAGACCTGTCCTAAGGGCCCGAGTCCTGCTTCTGCTACCTAGTGCAGGCCCTTGGGTAAGTCACACCCACTTTGGAACTTTTATCTCTCTCCTCCCAAAAGTAGGAACAAAGTACAGCCCTCATAGATACAGTGGGAGTATCACCTAGAGAGCCTGATACAAAGTGTGCTCTGGAACCATCGTTGGCTGCATGAAGCCAGCGGGTGGGACTCACAAGAAGTCCTTAACTGTAGCTCCTCCACCCTCCTCTGTTCCCCAGCCTCACTTGCAAGTTTGCTTCCTTTGGGGTTAGAGATCTGGAGGAAAAGTTCTAACTGTTGCCAGATTGGGAAAAAAAGCTAGATAAGACCTCAGGACAGCCGCCAAGTGGTCTGAGGCTCAGCTGCGCTCCAGTCCCAGCTAGCTGCAGTGAGCTCCACACCGAGACACAGCCCAGAATGCCACCCGAGGCAGGCTGTTTCCAGACTCTCTAGGCCAGGCTAACAACTGCAGGTTCTGCCCAACAGAGGAATGGCACTCTCTAACAAGTTGCTCCTCGTTGCATAGAGGGTGCATAGAGATATTCATCTCTTGCCATCTTAGGGCTCTATGTGGCCACCCCTGTATACATATCACTGATGCTGGCAGGGGTTGATGCTCTCTGAAACAGTCTCTTTTTCTCAATTTGTAAACACTTGCTTTTCCTGTTCACTTTAGCACTATACTGTAAAACTACGTTCACTCTTTATTTCAAAAAAAACCCTACTTTGGGCAGAAATAAGCCGCTTATTTCTCAGCAAGAAGTGCCTGTAGGCTTATAGGGGTTTGGGTCCAGATTGCCAACCACAGCTGAAGCTTTGATTTCTTGGCCAACCACCACCGAGGGCCTGAGCCTATTTGTAGTACATTGTGAGAGGGATCAGACTTCACAAAAGTATAGGGCTCCTCTCTGTGGCATTCCATGTGGACCAGACCCAGCGTGTGGAATTGAGTCTGTTCTTGCAGGTGCCCTCCGTCTGTGACTGGGCAGAATAAGGTTCTCCATAATACAGCGTGAAATGGATGAGCGGAGGTGGAACCCAGGCTAAGGACTCATTTTTTCTTGTCGCCATATTTCTTGGCTTGTTATAGTTTCTTTAGACCCTCGAGCTCTTGTCAGCGACCCGTTTTTCTGAATGGAGCTGTCGCTGCTTTGAAGTCATAATTTATCCCGCAAGAGCTGCTCGAAGAAGCACTTTTTAGCTCGCATCCGAGCAAAGGCTGGGAGTTGTAAGTCACCTCCCAGCGCTTGGGTAAATTGCAAAGAGGAGAGTCCACTTACCTCAGGGAGTCAATTTTTGCTTATTACCTTTTCCTTTGAATATTTTTTTTCTCAAACATTCTTTCTCACCCCAGCTTTCACTGCAGATTCTGAGTTAGGCTGTCCAAATGAGGTGTTTCTGATTTATTTATGGCATGTAGTTAGCTGCGAGGTAACACGTGACTCCCTCATCATTCACCATCAAGCTAAACAAGAGTCTTGAAATTTGGCCTTGGAAAGCCTAGGGACATATTACATTTTCCCTAACTACTCAAAGACAATTACATTCAGTATAAAATCTTTCTTCATCAGCCTGCAAGATGGACCATTAAGAGGCTTGACTGCATCTCTGTGCCTGGATTCAAGTCACATCTTACCAATGATTAGCACTGTGACCTTAGGCAAGCTCCGGAGCCGAGCCTCTCTGTACCTTGGTTTTCTTGGTTGGGAGGTTAGTTAAACTCATTCCTTCTTCACAGGTTTTTAGCAGGTAAGAGATGAGTTCAGATGGGCAAAGCATAGAAGGGTGTATGCTGTTGAAAGCAAGTATAGGTATGAATTCCTAATGAACTGTCTTCTCTTATTATTTATTTTATTACTCTTTTGTTTTTAAAAATTCTTCTCATATATTACATCCTGACCACAGTTCCCCTCTCTCCCTTTCTCTAGTCTCCCCACCTCTGCTTCCCCTTTCCCCCAGATCCACCCTCCCACCCCACCCAACTGTCCCACTCTGCCTCCCCTCAGAAAAGAGCATGCCTCCCAGGACATCAATAAGACCAGGCACATATCATCACATCAACACTGGACAAGGCAGCCCAGTAGATTTAAAAACAAAAAGGTCCCATAAGTAGACAAAAGAGTCAGGGATAGCCCCTGCTCCCACTGTTAGGATACCCACAAGAACACGCTAAGCCATAACATACATGCAGAGGGCCTAAGTTAGACCTCGGTAGTCTCCCCGATCTCTATAAGTCCTCATGAGTCCCGGTCAGTTGACTCTGTGGCCATGTTGAACTGTCTTCTAAGTGTTATATTTGGAGGGAGACATAAGCAGACCAGAAAAGCAATATTTCTGAACCCCAGGACTCTTTGGCCTTTGTGCCTTAGTTATTAAATGACTGTTAGAAGAAAAATATAGCTAACACAGAGGCATTTGCAGACCTCACCAAGAGTGTTTTTGTTAAATACAATCAGGTGTGTTATCTATTTAAGTCTTCTGGGTCTGACAATGTGCGATCTGGAATCTCGAGTTTTAACGGTTGGAGAGAAATGTCTTCGATGTGCAAGTCTGCATAATAAAATCCATCTGCGCTATATTGAGAGGTCAGCGCTGTTGGTGTCTTCCCCTCACCTCTACTGTACCTTCCTACGCACTCTTGAGAAGCACATATCACACTCTGGGCAAGCTATAGGAAAGAAAAACAAAAACACCTCTCTATCTCCATATGTTATTGCTTTTTCTACCCACGGAGTTTTCAGGGTAACTACCTTGTCATTAAATTTGCCTGTTGCAGACAACGCTATTCAAAGAAACAATACCCCATGCCATGTGATAGGCAGTCAGATTTCCCTAAGAGGATTGTTCTGTAGCCCCCTAAAATGTTCCTTTGTTGTAATTCACAGAAAGGCACAAGAGAGCAGTTGAACTGTGCAACTAAATTTTATTAAGAGCCCTTTGGGACAGTAACAAATGATTTCTTGTTCACAACACACACACACACACGCACACACACACACGCACAATCTCTTCACATTTGCTCTGGAATTGGTTAGCAAAGCATTTAGAGTTAAATCTCTGCAGACTGGATAGTGGATTTTCCCTTCTTCCCAGGACTTGCAAATATTATATTCCTTAATCTTCACAGTGTGAGGCTAGCAGGACTCTATTCTCAAATCCATTTTATGCCCAGGCAGTCCAAGGAGGATTCTAGGGATTTCATCAATAAACCAGGTTGACCACCTAGTTTCTATAATTCACCCACATGGACTCAAGCTCTTTCATACTTGGGACAGGCCTGTGACATCATTTCTATAGCAGGGAAGTGTGTATGGGGGAGTTTTGCACAGTGGTAAGCCTGACTCAGAGTCTGTTTCGGCCTCACGGTACTCCCTTCTTTCAGATCCCATGAGCAGGGTGAGGTCCTATTTGTGTTTTCCAGGCCTGCTTTGCTACTGAACAGGCATGTCCATTGGCCCGCGCTCTCTTAGGGACCTAACAGCAGCTTATGTCATCTCCTACTGCCTGTCAAATGTGCCTGGAGTGTACTGCACATAAAAGGGCCTTAGATACCCCAGATATCTCTCGTTGAGGTCCCCATGAGTCTCTCTCTGCACCCCACCTCGCTGCTCTCTCTGCTTCTCTTGACTTCTCCCGTAAACTTCTTACCCTAGACCTGTTGCATGGTATACTTTCTCTAGGGTACACCTTGGCACGGCCTGCCAAGGGTACCTCACCCTCACAATTTCTATCCTATCATGCGTAATGTATAATCCTCTATTAATTTTTATGATCACCGAAAGGATTATCAGTTTCCAGGAGGAATATGAAGACTTCTGAGATCAGAGAGAAAAAGAGAGAGAGAGAGAAAGAGAGAGAGAGAGAGAGGTTTACTCATTCCATGTTTTACCAAATTGATAAAAGCCAGAGTCACCTGGGAAGAACTTCAGTTGAGAAAATGCCTCATCAGAGTGGCCTATAAGGAAGTTTGTGGGCGTTTTCTTGCTTGATGATTGATACCGGAAGGACCAGAACACTGGAGCAGTGCCATGCTTGGGCAGGTGGTTCTGGGTGACCTAAGAAAGTGGGCTGAGTAAGCCATGGAGAACACTAGTAAACAGCGTTCCTCCATTCTCTGATTCAATGCCCGCACCTAGTTTCCTCCCTTGAGTTCCTATCATGCCTTCCCTCAGTAATGGGCTGTAAGCTGAAATAAACCCGATCCTCCCTAAGCTGTGTCTGTTTGTCTGTCTGTTTTCGTTTTCTTTTTTTCCATCTTGGTGTTTTATCATAACAATAAAAAGCAAACTAGAACAACCAACCATACTCTTAGCAACTCGCCCAGTGCGAAGTACATAGTTAGAGATTAATAAACAACTTGTGCATTCTTTTGATGTAAGTTTTAAAAAACAGTTCTTTAAGTTATTCACACATATGTATGTCCATTTGTGTTATGTGCATATTAATGTAGCGTCCTGGAGCGGCTAGAAGAAGAAGGCGGCCCTGGTTCCCAGGAACTGAAGTTACAAGCAGTTCTGAGCCACCTGTTAGGGATGCTGGGACCTGTGCTCCATCCTTCTAGGAGAGCAGCACACGCTCTAAACCTCTGAGCCATGTCTCCAGCCCCTGGTGTGATTCTTACTCTTATGTAACACTCCTGACTCTCAGTTGCTGGTGTCAGCTCTTCAGACTGCTGAAGAATCTGTCCCATCAGTCAGCGACTGTGCTAACTCAGTGCTGATCACTGAGGGAGATTTTGAAATGTCTGGTAGTCTCTTTGGCAAGAGGACTTAAAGACCGGAATTATATAAATTCAATGTGAATTTTGATATATGGATCCTCAGTTCTAAACAAAACACAGTTTCAGAGAAGGGGCTAGAAAAGGGCTCCATGGGAGTCTGAGCTTCAGTAGACAAGACTGAGAGACATCAATGAGCAGAGGTAATACTTTTGATAGGGATGCAGGTCTTTATAAAGAGACTGCCATGGCACTGGACAAAATGTGGTGGGATGTGTGTGAGAGAAGATAAAGGTGAAAATAGGAAGAACCCTGAAATGTATTTCATGATCTTGAAGCCGCCTCTGGAACTAGTTTGGCCAACCTGGGCCTGTGGTGGCCAAGAGAGTCAGGGAAGTCAGTGGAGGCTTGGTGCCTGGAGGATAATGTAGGAACTCATCCTTGTTTCTCCAACTCTATGATCTCCATGTCACTCAAACCATTTAGAAATCCCCCTTGAAGCTGGGTGGTGGGAGCACAATGCCTTTAAGGCAGAGGCAGGTAGATCTCTATGAGTTCAAGGTCAGCCTGCTCTACGAGTGAGTTCTAGGACAGCCAAGGTTACACAGAAAAATTCTTTCTCAGAACCCAAAAAGCGAACAGAGAAAAAAAAATCTCCCTTGACAACGAACTTACTTTCTACTTTTCAAACTTGGGTATAATTTGAATCTTTTGGGGGACCTTTTGTTTCTTCCAGTGTTGGTGATGGAACTCAGGGGATTGTCTATGCTGAGTAAGCACTCTTTACCCAGCTACACCCCCAGCCTGGGGAATCACTTAGCCATCAGTGCCACATACAACCAACAGACTTAACTAACAAGCGTTCAGGATAATATTCTAAATGCCAAATTCTAGCATCTTCCTCCATACTACTCCTAAATTCTGACTCCGCAGATTGGGGGTCTGGTGAACTGAATGTGGTCCATAGACCAAAGTCTGTGACAATGGCTTGAAAAGTAGGGACTGGATGAAGATTAAACATCACAGAGTATGAACAGCCAAAAAAAAAAAAAAAAAAAAAAAAATCACATCGGAAGTACACTGTATAATTAGCCTCTCTGACTTTTTCGGAGTTTCAAATGCCACCTAGAACCCTTCTTTTCTTTTCCAATAACTTGGACACTTACCTAAATTTTGGAAGTAGAGTTATCTACACAAATGGCAGAGAAATCATTCACCCTCCAGAAGCCTAGGGAAGTAAGGATGCTGAAGTTCACTTTAATCCAAGGACATCCTGAAAGGAGATGCTGGAATTTATGTCTCGCTATCTGCAGAGTAGCTCATTTGGAACTACAATTAGTAGCAAATTACGGTCAGACTGACTTTCTCAAGTGCTGGTTCATTCTGTTAGGAAACCATTTAAAAGATCAGATTGGTGCAGCCACTAAATCAACTGAGTTCATCTAGCACCAGTGGTTTGGGTCTTCCAACCCTGCACAGGCTGCAGGTTGGCCTCTCTTTTGGCAAAAAACTTTAGCTCCAGACTTTGCTGTACTTGTCATGTTCACTCTAAAAATGCCTAGGAATAGTGCTAGACACTTAGTAGCAAAAACACAGAATGAGGGGTTGCAGAGATAGCTCAGTGGATGAGAGCACATTCAGTGTTCTGCTTGCTGCTCGTGCAGAGGACCCAAGTTTAGTTTGTAGAACCCACATGATGGCTCATGATCACTGTATCTCCAATTTCAGGGAATCAAATGACCTCTTCTGGCCTTCCTTGTGTGCATACTGGCACACAGGCACATACACATAAGAAAAAACTTAAAATACTCCTTTTTAAAAATGCAGAATGAATAGGGCATAGTAGTGCATACCTTTAATCCCAACACTTAGGAGGGAGATGCAGGTGGATCTCTGTGAGTTCAAGGCCAGTCTGGTTTACATAGTGATTTCAGAACAGCCAAGGCTACATAGTAAGACCCTGTTTTGAAAATAATAACAATTAAGAATGGTAAAATACCCATTCTGACTGTACCTCTCGATACAGAAGTAAAGAACAGCCTAGTTTCAACAGTATGTACAGAATAGGCTCTGTGAAAACTTATAAGGGAAGGAAAGAGGCGAGACTCCTGGTCCACTTTTCTTTCATTCGTACATAGTAACGAAAGGCTGGAAAGCCTGAGTCACCCCTGAGTGCTGCACAGTTGCAGTTCTGACTGTGAGAACTGGCAGCTGGCTGGAGCAGTGAGAATGTCCTGAAGTGTGTAGTGTGGGCCTTGAGTTCTAGGTAAATAAACCTGGTCAGAGTGAGGATCTGAGAAAATTGTAGAAAACATTTCATTTCTCATACCATAGCCCCTCCTACAGTAGCCCTGGGGGGTGGGGGAAGCTTCTATAATACTTTATGTTCTTTTCACTTCCTATTGTCCCTCAGCTGTACGATGGAGCATGGCCAGCTCACATGAGATAAAATCAAAGAGCCCTAATAGCAAAGAAAATATATTAGAGCTAATCTTGCTTCTTTTCTCCTCCTCCTCCTCTTCCTTCTCTACTTCCTCCTCCTCCTCCTTCTTCCTCCTCCTCCTTACTCCTCCTCCTTGTCCTCCTCCTCATCATCATCATCAGCATCCTCCTTGTCCTCCTCCTCTTCCTCCTCCTTTTCCTCCTGCTTCTCTTCCTCCTCCTCTTCTTCCTCTTCCTCCTCCTCCTCCTCCTCCTCCTCCTCCTCCTCCTCCTCCTCTTCCTCCTCCTCCTCCTGGTCTTTCTTCTTCCCCTTCTCCTTCCCTTTCCCCTTCCCCACCTCCTCCTCCTGCTCTTCCTCCTTCCCCTTGTTTGCTGTTTTTTTGTTTTGTTTTGTTTTGTTTTCCTGCAAGCAAAAGATATTTGGCTTCATTTCATGTGACCCTGGCTGGATCTAAAGCCAAGTATTTGCTAGGGACTGTGGAGCTAGCTGTCTTTCAGGATGACTGAGTATAATGCAGCTGCCTTCGTTCCTTCACCTCCAGTCATTACACCTATGATACCCTGATCTAGAGAAAGAGCTTTTGAGTCACCAGGCAAAGGCCTCAAAGGCAATCTTCTACCTCTTCAAGAACAGGCAACCTCTGACTATCTCAAGGGCAAATTAAGTTGAATTTGAATTGAAAGTCAACACCTTTTCCAGAAATGTGAAGAATTCAGTTGCTTAGATTCCGTACTGGGCACAGAATGGGTGGGTATCTGGAGGTTCTCCAGGACCACCCAGCTTCTGACTCCCAGCCAAGTGTCTTCCAGACTCTAGTTCAAGAAAACACTTATTAGAAAAGACTTTTTATTCATTCTACATGATAAATTCTTCATGGTCCTGGTGATGGTCTCTGTCCCAAGTTTTGGCTGACTTCAGTATCCTGGCCTCTGTAAGAAAGGTCAGTTTCTCAGGTAAAAGGGAACCAAGTGAAGGGAAGACATCTGCCTGCTACTCAATGTGGGCTCTGTGTCTGTTGAGGAGACACAGTTTGAAACTGATGCTTCTTAAGGTAGTCACCATCTCCACTTAATGTGTATTTTGAAGAACTGGGATGGTATGGAGTCCTCATGGCATCTATTTGTCAATGGGAGCCACAGGAAGGTGTTCATGTGTGTGAGCTGCATGAGGCTCTCCTGCCTCTCACTTCTCTTTAGTGTGGCTCCACTAAGCAAGCATGCGAGAACCCCAGGGGCAGAGTCATCTCCTCTGGTGCTTGTATATTGATGATCTCGTCATCTACCATCACCTAGGAAAGTTTACACTGGCTGGGTTGTGTGTCTACCTACACCCTGTGTCACTGGATATCCCACAGAGTCAAAAGGCAGCACTCAAGTCTTCTCAACAGCCGCCTTCTTGCTCTTCTTTTATTTTTTATATTTGATTTTTCAAAACAGGGTCTTTCTATATAGCCTTGGCTATCCTGGAAATCACTCTGTAGACCAGGCTGGTCACAAACTCACAGAGATCTGCCTGCCTTTGCCTCCTGAATGCTAGGATTAAAGGCATGTGCCATCATCAACATCTGGAACCTTCTTCCTCTTCTAAGAATTTTATAGACTGTGATCAGATCTCCCAGTCTGCTTTGAGGACTGATTCCTTGTTTTGACTTCCTTTCTCATACTCAGTCATACGCCAGCTCATTTTTCATTTAAGTGTCAAAGTCCTGCATCTTTCCTTATTTTGTAGCTGAGGATAGTGAGAGACAGAAAACTCAAGTATCTCCTGTACACAGCTGGATGGGCACTTGTCTCCCTGAGTCCTCTGTTCCTCCTGTCTTGTCACTCTGTATACATGTGAGAGAAACAAACAGAAATAGAGAGAGCGCATGTTGTTTATTCATTGAATGTTTTATTCAAGAGAATAAAAACAAGATAAAGCACAAGTATTTGTAGAAACCTCTATCACCTGACACTAGATATGTTTATTATTGTTAATGTTCCTGTTATTGTTTGTTATTGCCACAGGGTCTCAGTAGCCCAGGTTGGTTTCGAACTCACTGTATAGCTGAGGCTGGCCTTGAACTCTTCATCTTTCTGTGTCCATTCTCTTCCAGGTGCTGGGATTGCAAACAGGAGCCTCCATGCTGCCATGCCTGACAAGAAGCTTTTTTCTTTTTTCTGTTTTTTTGCGATGCAATCAGCAAGAGGTTTATACGTTGGGGTCGTCCTGCACATGAGGCAGAGGCGACCCCGTGGAGCCCATTCAGGGACCTTATATAGGATTTTAGAGCAGCCACCATTAGGTACAATATGTTATCTTATTTGAGCTTTTTATCAGTTCGGGGAACAAGGTTCTGTCATCTAATGGAATTGTAGGGAACGGATAGCACAATGAGGTTGTGCTTTGTAAAGACTGTGGTTCTGGGTCGAGCTATGCTAGGGAGCCATGCCTGACTCAGCTAGGGGCTGCTCCACTATGCCATACTTCTAGAGTTCTGTGGATAACATCATCCTGGACTCTGGAGAGGAAACTCCATGAAGTGGGCTGCAGTAGTCACAGGATAACAACACTGAGGGGTGTCTTGCTTCTCCTGTGAGCCTGCCCTGCTGCTCTCCTTTCAGTTCTGAGGATATTTTCAGCCTGAAGTGATAGTAAGGGAAAAGCCAGGACCTTGGTGTAGTGTTGAGAATGGGACATCCAGTGTGCAAGCGCTGCATACACTATCTGCTATTATGGATGCTACCCGGAGGGTAGAGAGATGATGGTGGCAAGGACATAGTGGTGG
This sequence comes from Rhynchomys soricoides, assembly GCA_019843965.1. Classification (NCBI taxonomy): domain Eukaryota; kingdom Metazoa; phylum Chordata; class Mammalia; order Rodentia; family Muridae; genus Rhynchomys; species Rhynchomys soricoides. Next base: position 5,640,018 of record JADRCH010000167.1, read on the forward strand.
GTCGTCTGCTTTCTGTAGAGCGTACAAATACCACACAAAAGGTAGACAGACAATACGCTCCCAGGAAACACTCCATTCATGTTTTTCTGGGCTTCAGTTTAGGAGCTGGTTTGCCCTCCAGGTGGCCTTCTGAATGGAGGTGGGGAAAGAGACAATAAGAAGGGAATTTACAATTGTTGACCAAAGGTAACCTGGTTAGGATGTAATCTTTCCTTTTTGCTTGTTCTGAGCCTTCATTCTTTGTGTTTGTCTTTGAAGAAACTGCCACTGAGATTGTTGCTAACTTCCCCCCACCCCCTAGGGAACTGACTTGGCTTGGCTCTAAAATTGTAAATTGTCAGAACTTGATTTTTTTTTCTGTCATTCCGAAAACCTGAGGTGGGCTCGCACACTAGTAAAGTGATTTAAATATGAAGCACAGCCACTGAACTCTGTGCTTTGTTTCTTCTTTAAAGAGTACAAAGTGACTTTCAAAGAGTTCAGGATGAACTAACTGGTGCTATTTTACCAATTCTCCTAAGAAAGCAAAACCCCAAGAAAGAGCAGAAGATGATAAAAGAATTAATGTCAGAGTAGGACCACAAGGTTCCCAGAACATTCTATTTCCATGCTCATATGCCCCATTTCCCCCCCACGAGATGCTTGGGAATGCCACCTTCTTGCTGTTGCTTTGACAAGGGTGGAAGAACCGGTCCACTCACAGGACTTTGATTTCCAGGAATATCAGCAAAATAAAAGCTATAATGGTGTCCTCTTACAGCGGACACGGCAGGCTACAGGGTTTTCTTGATAGCACCTAGCTGCCTTCTATTCTGGGACAGCTGGGAGTGACCTACTTTGCTCCTTCATTACAAGGTTTTGCATGGGAAATAACAAATCAGAAGATGAGAGGCTCTGATGTTAAAACTCAGCCCTGAAACTCAGCAAGGCTTCTCTGTTTCAAATCCCTAGGCCCAGGTTCATGAATTTTGTTTATGTATTCATTTATTAATAAGATATGTGGTGCTGAGACATGATAAAAAATTAAAACATAAATTCATCAGAAGGACCCATCATGAAGCTAGATTAAAATTCAAAACCTCTGAATTTCCCCACACCTCCTGCCACAAAATAACAAGGTCATTACTAATCGCAAACAAAGAGCGCTCTCTCTTCTCCCCAACAACAGGCAGGAGAGCAGACCTGAGAATACTTGCATAGCTCAAAACATCTCTCCCAACATCCCAAACCAAAACAAAAGCAACTTGCTAAAGAGCCAAACAAACAAAGAAGTCAGCCCCCAGCAAACCCTGGTGAGCTGCCAAACCCAACTTCTGGCTGCTTGCTTTGTGGGAATTACGTAATTCCCAGACAAGGGCTCTCCGCTGATAATCTCAGCCTCTCCTTAGACTTTTACTCCTGGGAACTGACAGCAAAAATTAGGTGAGAATCTCGCTTCTACCAGTGAAACAAGGATGCTGATTTTTATTAGGCCACTTTGTCAGTGGGGTGGTTAGAGACGGTGCGGAAGGAGATGCCATATTTATGAGATTATAGAACGATCTCCATTTTTCACGCCTTAGAAAGTAATTAGCGTATCCGTGTTGACGCTCAGCTATCCCTGCCTTCAGCGCTCAAAGGACAATAAATGTGAATACCCAGCCCAGGAGGTACTGTTAACCTTCTTCATCTTTCACAGCAGGACAGCAAGCTTAGACCGAGGATCTGGGCTGGGGAGCTACTCTGGTGCTTATCTCTGGAAATGCAGAAGGAGGTGAGCTACGATCAGTGGCAGTGTTAGTGACCACCACAGACAGGATGCCTTCCAGATGCTCCACTCTTCATACCTACGATGATTCCATTAACTTTTGTTTTAAAATAAATCTCAGTCAGCTGGGAATTAAACATGGTGAGTGCTGACTTGAGCTTCAGTGACTCTAAAGCCCCACCCATACTCCCTGGGGGATTTCACCTTTTCACCTGAAAGCATCTCCCGCTGTCACTCACTCCATGGGGCCTGCCTTTATAGGTAGTCATCCCTAAGACAAGGCCTACACGTTCCCTGTCTGTGCTGTTTCTGCAACAAGCCACCTGCAGCCATTTGAATGTAAACTAAGATACCTAAGACCGGCAGCAGTTTCTCTGCCTTCCTGAGTACTTTGGAACCACACGTAGCCAGTGCAAACTCAGTAGAACGTTCCAGTCTTCATGGGAAGTTTTGTTGGACAGCACAGGAGCTGGACAGCCATGGGAGGACCTTCATGGTCTTTTTTTTTTTTTTTTTTAAAAAGAATTATTTATTTTATGTACATGAGTACACCATTGCTCTCTTCAGACACACTAGAAGAGAGCATTTGATCCCATTACAGATGGTTGTGAGCCACCATGTGGTTGCTGGGAATTGAACTCAGGACCTCTGGAAGAGCAGTGAGTGAGCCGTCTCTCCAGCCCCGACCTTCATGGTTTTCATAAGCCCTCTTCTTAGCCGATTGCACTTACTTCTCCTGGCCCTGGAAGATCCACCTCAGCCTGCTTATTAGAGCAGAAATGTTTTGGTTCCCTACTGGGTTTCCGATGGGAAAAATAGAAATTTTTTTTTTAAGTACATTGCTGATTTTCATCTGCCCAGTTACTGCTTCTACTCCTGGGAAGTGAATTTTTACTAACTGGTTAATTGGGGAAAAATAAATGTGACGCTATGTACTGGACACCAGTTCTGCTGTGCTGCCTGGGCTCTGCCTCTGTGCTGGGTAGGGTATAGGGACATGGGGAACATCTCCTGTTTATCTTTTAATCCACTCCTCACTGCCTTGCTTCTTACTGTGAGAGCCAGTACATCATAACGTTCCATTCACGGCAGAATAAAAGAACATCTGAGGTTGGACACAGACACTGTGAAGACACAGGGAACAACATGAGCAGGTGAAGCCTATCCCTCAGGTCACATCTTTGACTGCATATGGGTAGGAGACCTCTTTGACCAAGTGATGAAAGAGTTAAAGGCCATATTTGGTTTGCAGATGAGTTGACTCTTATATAAGTTGAGAATGGCCTGGTTTAATACAGCTCCATTGAGAGGTAATCCTGGAGAGAGAGAGAGAGAGAGAGAGAGAGAGAGAGAGAGAGAGAGAGAGCGCTATTTTGGCAGTATACATGGCCATACAGTTTATGCAAAACACAGAAGTAGTATACAGTAAAAGCACCTGGAAGCCCATCATTAGGAATAAGGGACACGCTGGGCAGTGGTGGCACACGCCTTTAATCCCAGCACTTGGGAGGCAGAGACAGGCAGATTTCTGAGTTTGAGGCCAGCCTGGTCTACAGAGGGAGTTCCAGGACAGCCAGGGCTACACAGAGAAACCCTGTCCTGAAAAACAAACATACTAACAGGACTAAGGGGCATGTTTGGCTATTAAGGACCTGGAAAGAGAAAGAAAGAGTGTAGGATTAGGAACAGAGCTGTCTGGGGAAGATGTATGGAGAAGCATGTCTAAGAGAGAGTGTAAAGTATGGTAAGCCTTGTGTTAAATAGTAATGCCTATAGTGAGTATCTGGCAAGAAAGAAGCAATGAACCACTAAGTAGCATAGTGGCTTGGTCAGCTGACACCAGTTACAAGCTTCCTGTCATAGTGACAGAGTAGGAATTATGCATGACCAAGTACCATGGATTCCTTCTCACTAAGGCTAGCTTGCTACTGATAAATATCCAGACATCTAGGAACAGCAATCAACACTGAGCCACTGGCTTGGCTCCATCCTCAATGGAGATCAACCATCCAGTTGGTGGCAAATGATTACATTGGACACCTTCCATTTTGGAAGAGTCACTGATGTGTATTGACTGAGTCAACACGTTACACTGGGCACAAGACTGTCGTTTTTGCCTAAAGGCATCTGTCAGCATGACTATCAAAGGGCTGCAGAATGCCTGGCTCACTGACACAGGAGCCTATTTAGTATTACACTAGCTTGAGGAAGCCAGGTTAAGGGTAGGACCAGCAGCAGTAGGCCCAGGATCATAGTACCCATTGGCCTTATCACAGACTGCAACACCCTGAGGAAAAAGTCTGATAAAGTGATGAAATAGTTCTTTAATAACCCGTGAGGACACAGATTAGAGATGGACATTATCCTCCAGTTCACAGTGTACCCCTCCAGCCAGCAATAATTTTATGAACAGTTTCTGCATAGGTAGCATTGTGAATCTAGGAACCAAGGAAAAGAAATAGACACGACCCTGCCTACACCAATCTGTAGCCCCCTTTCAAAAATCCATGCATCATTCTTATTATACTTTCATGTGCCTAGGCTTGGAAGGTCTCAGCCCCAGAAAGAACATTTCCTCCAGAAAACTCACCAGAAGCCTTACTAATTTTAATTACGCTACTGCCCGATCTTTGTGCCAAGGTCTACCATGCAGGTAGGACAGCCTCCATCTTTTCTAGAAAGAGTAAGGAATCCTTATGATCACATAGAGGCAGGGCTGCTGTCCCACACCAGGGTGTTTTGGAAATTCCTTCATTTATGCTTAATAGCAAATGGACAAATGTAATAGCCATAGCTCAGATCTCATTGACAAAGGTCATAGTAACCTACCAGATAAGCCACCGGGAATGTGCACGTGAGTTTGTACGTATATCTGCCTTATTGTTTTGAGAAAACACAACTGTTTCCTTGAAGTCATTCACCACCTCTGGTTCTTACAATTTTTCTGACCCTTCTGCATAGATTCCCAAGCCTTTGGGGAAGGGGTATGATATAGACATCCCATTTAGGGCTGAGAATTCTGATTTCTTATTCTCAGTACATTGACCATTATAGGTCTCTGTGTAAAGTGGCATTTACTGCAAGGGTTGAGGGTTGAGAGATTCACTGATTTATGTGCATATCAGTAAGTCATTAGGAGTCCATGTAATGCTATGTCTATTTAGCAATACATACATACATACATACATACACACATATATATTAAATTTGTGTTTGTATGCACACTCATGTACATGTGCACATGCTTATGTGCCTGGCTGGATATATGTGCAGTATATGCATGCAGGTACCTGAAGAAGACATGAAATTCTCTGGAAGAATGGGTCTTGGACCCTCTGCAAGAACAGCACGAGCTGTTAGTCACTAAACCATCTCTCCAGCCCTTCTTCTTTGTTTTTTGAAATAAGGTTACTAAATCTGAAGTGTATGCATTGAGCTACCCTGGGTGAGCAACATGTTACAGGGGTCTGCCTCTCTTCGTCACCTACACCAAAGTTTTGAGGTCTCAAGAGCATCCTTCCACATCTGGCTTTTTATATGAGCTCTTAAGATCTAGATTTCTATTCTCATGCTTGCAAACTAGGCACTTTACTAACAGAAATACCTCCCCAACCCTCCATATTTTTTTAAAATTTTATGCATAGGAGTACTTTATCTGTATATTTTTATGTGCACCATGTGCATATGCCTGGTGCCTGTGGTGGCCAGAAAAGGACGCTGGATCCCTTTGATCTGGAGTTACTGATGGTTGAGTGTCGTGATGTAGGTACTGGGAATCGAACCTGGATCTTCTGCCAGAGCATCAAATCCTCTTAACTGCTGAGCTATGTCTCCAGCCCTCCTTGTTTTTAAACAAGTGAATAGTCTCATCCAGTAACTACAATTGAAAAACTTGTGATTATGCATAAGAATAAATATGAATATTTAGCACAGAAGTGTTTGTGATTATAATAAAGAAGGCAAAAACATAATAGGGACTAAATAAACTGTAATGTTTTTTACAAGGAAACCGAATACAGTGAAGCGAAGATTCAAGTGCTAACATGAAAAATCTCCCGGATATATTGTTAAGTAAAAAGGTTACAGAATGATGAATGTATTATGATTGTGTAGTTAAGGCAACCTGTGAAAATGTTGGCTGATAGAAACGCATGGGGGTTTGGCGAGAGGAACCAGAATGCACAGAGTGATTGATGCCTATCCCTGCTTATTTCTTCTGCCTTTGCTACATCAGTTCTGTCTCCCTCTCACTCTACTTTCCTTCCATAATCTCTACGTGATAGGAGTTAAAGGTGGAAGCCAAACCTATGTCCTATGAACTGTTTGTGTTTCCTCTCATTAACAACCAGTTGAACTCAGTTGATAAACAACACCTCCAATCCAGACTGCTAATTACAGTGTCAAGATAAATGGATCCATCATGGCCTGCACTCTGGCTCACAGGATCCTGTTGATGAATAATTAATAGAGCAGCAATATGATGTGTTAGATGGAAATCTGCCTGCTCTGGCTACCTCGAACACTTGAAGATAAACCACAATTTGGCAAAGCTAAAAGAAATAAATATTTGAACAGCAAATATTTTACAGTACAGGTTAAATAATAAGCTATAGTGTCTTTGCTAAGGAAAACACTGGCCGTGTTATCCTGTGGGCTATTATTAGAGCATGCAGACTCTGAAGTGGAAGCATTCCAGAGTCCAGGAAATGATAGCTTTTGTATCCAGGGTCCAGTGGTCCAGGAAGGCAGGTAGAGCAGGACTGGCCAGCTGTTTTCTGCTGTCTATTCCTCTTTTATTTGGGAACTGCCCGATTTTTCTCTGGTATAGTAGGATTTAAATATGTGGGCTGTCTGTGATTAAAGTTCTGTGATGGGGGACAAAATCACCATGGGTGAGATAGGCATGGCTGACTGAGCCGAAGGGCAGTGTAGCTTGGGTCCTTTGTGGACCCGATCTTGCAGCACATGGCAGTAAGAGCAAGGAGAATTGACCCTAGGAAAAGGGTGGTTTTAGCTAGACGAAGAAACAGGGGTGAGGTTTGCAGATAATTCAGGGGATCTAGCTAAATTTAAATTCCTTATCAACAATGGATACTTTAAAATGTAATTATATAGTAGATATTTCACAGGCAAACATATTAAAAGTTATTCATTGCTTGTCCAAAATTCAATTTCAGATTTAATTGGGTGTCTCGTCTCCCCTCTTTCTTTCTTTTAATGTTGAGTATCAAGTCCAAGGCTTTGAATAAGTGAGAAAAATACTTTATCCTCAGTGTGAATCTTTGCATTTTTTATTTGTTTAAAGTCTATCAGTTAAGCCAGGCACAGTGGCCCACACCTTTAACCCCAGCACTCAGGAGGCAAAGGCAGATAGATCTCTATGGGTTCCAGGGCAGCCTGGTCTACAGAGTGGGCCACAGAACAGCTAGAGCTATATATACAGAGAACCCATCTCAGACCAAAAACCAGCAGCTAAAAGAACCCAAAATGTATGTTATATAAGATGTGCAGAAAATGTTATGTGAATTTAAAAATGGATTGTTTTCTGTGTTTCTTGATGTTATTGACTCTAAAATAATAAATTATGACCAATATTTTGAAATCAAAGTGTTGATATTAAATCAAATTAAGGACTATTTTTTTAATCGGGGTGTCTTGTAATGAAACAGATTGTCTCCAACTAGTGTGTCTCCAAAGCAGCAAAACTGCTTTATTGGCTCTTGGAATTGCTAAGAGCTGGAAAGACAGTTTTACGGAGCAGGAAAACACGCATGGCTGAGAGTCTCTGCAGCCTCTTCTCTCTTTTCAGCTACTTTCAGGGTGGGACTAGCATTGTACACTCATGATGTCACCGCCGAACTTGTGATATAGCACACCAGTGGGACTTCCTGTTTCCTCCACAGCGCTCCGAAAAACGTTTCAGGATGGTTCCCTGCCCTTGCATGATGGGAAAGCTTCCCTGTCAGTCATCCACTGGAGAAAGCAAAAGAACAGCACGGATATTAAGGTTCACTTAAGTAAATTAAGAAACTGTAAACATAAGTCCATGTAGCTAGTACCTATCCTTTATGTAGGCTTAGGGCTTGAGCCCTAATTACTTTAGGGAAGGGGACAAGTTTGTGAAGAGAGGTGAGGAAGGCTTCCGTGTATCTTATACCTTCATGGATGGGCATAGAAAGCAGTTGCATCAAAACACAGGACCACCATGAAGGCACTCTCCAGAGTAGGAAAGATACTTCCTATTTCTCTCAGTTGAACGGTAATATTAACTTAAATGTGAATGCTAAGAAAAACCCTTACTTTAAGAGTAAATGTTTCAAAAATACTTACTTTGAGGAGCATCAGTGGTAACTGAGGGCATTCTACTCACTTTAAAGTTCACATTTTAAAAACCCATCTGCAGCCAGGTGGTGATGCCTTTAATCCCAGCACTTGGAAGGCAGAGACAGGTGGATTTTTGTATTTGAAGCCAGCCTGGTCTACAGAACGAGTTCCCGGACAGCCAGAGCTACACAGAGAAACCCTGTCTCGAAAAACTGGGGAAAAAGTTAAAGAGAGAGAAAGAGAGAGAGAGAGAGAGAGAGAGAGAGAGAGAGAGAGTTATCTTTGAATAGACCTATAGCCATGGCTAATCTGTACTGGCTAGTGAGTATCTATGGTCTAAATGAGGGGAAGAATTACCTGAGGAATGACCCACTACCCACAATTGAATTCTGATGCAATTCTTGGCCTTTGGCAAGCCCTGACTACTGAATAATCAGAAGAAAACCAGCCTTGGTCTTCTCCTTTTGACATCATCTTAAACTATACAAAATTTATAATTCATGGGCCAGCAGGGCTACGTATCAGTGTGGTGGCTTGAATAAGAATGACCCCCATTAAGTTCGTACATTTGAATATTTAGTCCCCAGTCAGTAGAAGTGTTTAGGTAGGATTAATAGGTGTGGCCTTCCTGTCGGAGGTGTGTATTGAGAGTGGACTTTGTGAATTTTTAAAAAGCCCACACTGTTCCCAGTTAGCTTTCTCTTTGCTTCATATTTAGTAGTTCTCAGCTACTGCTCTAGGGTCATGTCTGTCTGCCTGCTGACATGTTCTCTGCCATACTTGTCATGGACTCACCTCATGAAGCTATAAGCCCCAATAATGTCTTTCTTTTATAAACTGCCATGGTCATGGTGTCTCTTCATAGGACTGGAAAAATGATTAATGTAATCAGTAATTTTATGTAGTTCAACAAATGCTTCTTGATATTCCTTTCTTTGTTGTTTAAAATTTTTTGTGTAAGGTCCTTCCAGCAATACTTGGATTAGGGAAAGATACCTTTGGGCAGGTGTGATGGTGCATGCCTATAATCCCAACACTTGGGAGGTGGAGGCTGGAAGGTCAGGGTCATTCTTAAATACATAGCTATTTCAAGGCCAGCCTGGACTACACCAGACGCTGTCTCAAAAAATCAACAGTCACCTTTTAATTCATTAATTATAACCCTGTATTTATAAGTGGGAGCGGGGAGACTTAGCCTACACTTTTCATGTTTTCTTCCTAGAGAATTTAACTCCTAAATTCAGACATTTTGGCCTTCCTTCTTCTTCTCTAGGAAGAAGGGGAATGTGTGAAATTACCTATTTGTTGAGTTTTCCTTCTGTCTTAGGGCTTGCCCCCTGCAGGGGTCTCTTCTGTCCCTCAGAGGCAATCCCTATGACTCACTGCTCGGAACCTATGCAGAAAAACAGGTTCTCTAGTGCAATTTGTTGCCAGATGGGTTTTTGCTCTGAGCACCATCTCAGAAGCTCCGTTGGAGTGCAGTTTCCCCTCTGCTCTCAGGCCCTGCTGGGCACTGCCAAAATCTCACATGCTAATTCTGCTCAAAGGTTGCCTAGGTTGAATCTTTTAGTAGACGATGGCTATCACAGCGATACGAAGCAGTTCTGATTTTATACTTAGGATATTTGGATAATTTGATAGCCAACTTTCTACCGTGTGAGGACGTGATAGCGTCTATTTGCTCCCGTGATTATTTCCCTTTAGGCTATACACTTGCTGTGGTGATGGAGCTAACGTAATAATTTTATGTTTTTGAACTATTCCCTGTTCGCTAACAAATTAGAATCTGCTTCCTCAAAAGCACTTCAGAGTTTGTTATTTTAAATGCTGTAAGACGAATGCACAGAAAAACCATTAAAATTATCATCCATGCCCAAAGAAGAGCGAGCATTTCCAGTGCTTCAGAGCCCCCTTGTACCTGCTCCCAATCCCTTTCTGATACCTGCTTCCCTGACCTTTCATCAGACATGAGTTCTGCAACTTCATGTGAGTGCAGTCACTTTAGTGTCTGCTTTTGGTGTCTACCTTCTCACAGTGAGCACTACTGTTGTTTCTTAATCCTGTAAATAGTGCTTGCTGTGCACTCTAAAACAATCATTGGGAAGGAAACGGGGCAGGCAGAGCAGGAGGAAGGAAGGGTGGGTAAGGGAATAGGGGGGAGAGTAGGTTGTAGGTTCTCATTGTCTGTATCTATTTTCAAGGTGATATAGCCCATAACAGTTGGGGAGGGGATGTAAACAAGCCATCAGTGGCTATTGTAAGGACTTCAGTTAGAGAAAAAATAAAGAGATCCTGCTGAGCCACCTTGCTTGAGTTGTGCTATGGGAGCTGTCTACATGGTGTTGTTTTCTTGTGAACCTTCAGCAGGCTCCTGGGGATTGGCTTGGGCAGCTTTTACAGTCCTGCTTTGAGCCCCTTTGTCTTGGAGTTATGGTTTTACATTACAGTTATCTGCCCATGGCCTGAAACAAATATCAGCTGGGACTGCTTTCCTCTCCAGTTTTCAATGCAGTCATAGGGATAATGGACGGAAAGATAGTATCTCAATTCTCTTATTAATAAGTGAGTCCATGCTTGTCATAGTCACTTGTATATGATGGAAACAGGCTTACTCTAAGCCTCCCAGCTGCCTTCCTAGGAACTATCTCTCTTATAGGGACACTTGTTGACCATCCTCCTCCAGCGTCTGGTCATTTCATCCCTTCCCACCATTCCTAAAGCATGAGGAAGTGAAAGCACGTTTTAAAAGTACTGAGTAAGGAAGATAGAATTCGATTCTAGCTGTTGAATTCTCAATCTGATATTGCTCATTCTACTTCATTTTATGGGTGAAGCACAGTGATCATTTACTTTTTAAATTTTCAGATGAAGAAATAGCCACTACACAGTTCTTCCAGGGCCTTCTCCCCTCTCTCTTCATCCCTACCTCATTCCTCTCTCTTTTGGAGAGGGGAGCAGTATCAATTTTCTTCATGGAATTTGTTATATTTTTCACTCCTAATATATTCCTTACTTATAACCAATTATTACTATCAGGAAGTTTAATTAAAACCATTTGAACATACCATAAGTATGATTGCAGGTCTAAGTTTTGCTTGTTGAACAGGTTTGGTCCCTGCTGGTTACCTTAGATAAACATATCCTTCATTTGTATTAGATTCTTGTATTTCCTTCTAATAAATAAAAGCCTCCCCATAACATAAAGGCAGTCTACAATATATTCCTATCAAAATCTCTCTCTCTCTTATCAGCATTCCCTGGAACTCTTCCCCCATTCGTACTGAGATTTCTCTTTATTTTTTTACAGCCACGCAGGATTCTTCTACAATTGTTTATGGCATATGACTATTTGATGGATTTCTGGATCGCTTCCTCTTTTGCAAACAAATGACTTTACACAAATGTCACTCGTGGGTGAGCAAGTATTGCAATAAGATGTACAACTGGAAATAAGGTTTCTGTGATTAGGAGTGATTTAGATTATGCTGCTGTGCTGTCCTTAATGTGGCCATACCAATATATTCAACTCTACAGGTGGACTTTGCCTTCCTCTTTATGAGGGTTGGTCGTATTCTCTGGGAGGAGATGACACACTGGGACAAGGTCCAACCCTCTCTAGGTATCACTCTGTCTTTTGCTTCCTTTACCTTTTCACTAACCCAGCTCAACTTTTCTCTGAGCTTTCGCTGACATCTTTGAGTATGAGTTTTCACTTCTTGATTCTACTGTTTTGTACTTTTAATGAAGGACTGTAAAGGTTAACCCTGTAGGCTAAGGAGGACTGTAAGCTAATAGTTTGATGCAGGGCTGAGAAAGTGACTTGGAGGTTAAAAAAAGAAAAAGCTGTTAGATCTCTAACAAGTCTGTGTAAGTCGACCTGTATTTCATACATGCATGGGCTGCTGACTTCACAACATTTATTCATTCAGAAATTATTCATTCAGTACCTACCATGTGCCAGGCAGTATCCTAGGGATTTATGACAGCTTTGTGAATGAAACAGATGAAGCTTCTTTTTCTTGTGAGACAAGAGACTAAGTAGTAACTATTACAAAAAATAAATAGGCATATTAGGTTTCACCAGAACAGGTCCACTGGGATAAAGTATGTGCAAATCAATAGAGGTGTGGATGGAGAGTAAGGAATGCTGCAGGTCAGTGGCTCCTGCAGGATTCAGATTCTAGCCAGATCCTCGCAAAGGTAGCAAGGCATCTTTTAAAGACTTGGAAGAGATAAGTCATTCAATGCTTGCACCTTGTCATAAAATGGGATTAGTCAGGGCAAAGTTTTTATTGCAGGGCCTTGCCTAGAGTGTTGGCGGTAAAGCAGAGGGCCAGTGAAGGAGAACTATAAAAGGTGAAGTCAGAGACATACCTGGGAGTCAAATCATGTAGTGACTGGTTGGTCATCTCAGAACCTAGGCTTTGCCTCTGGGTGAGGTGAGGAGGCACTGCAGGACTTAAACAGAAGGGAGACATGATACGTCTGACATTTGGATTCATAATTTTGGTTGCACTGTTAAAAGCAGACAGTGAGGAGGGAGGAGAATGAAGGGAGCCCAGCCAGGAAGCAATTTCATTATGGCAAAGGATGATGGGGACTTGTGATGTTGGAGAGAACTGGCTATATAGTCTGGATATGGCAATTCTTCATATAACAAACACAGTGGCAAGGGAAGAGACCAAGACTGATGTTAATGTTTTGTCACCAGGAACTTGAGGAAAGGTGTCGTCAACATCTGAGATGGAAAAAAAACACAGAAAGTACAGACTATATGTTTTTGAATATTGAGCATGCAAAGGAAGAGGTGTCTACTAGATAAATGGAGTAGAGCAATTGAGTCCACAGATTGAAGAACATTCTAGTGGAGATAGGCATTGAGGGTTGTCTGATATGGATGGTATTTAAAGCTAAGAGAGTGGAAACCTTACAAAGGTGGTGGGGATAGATGGAGAAGAGATTCCAGGCCTGCCTCTTGGGCACTGCAACACTAGGAAGCACAGGAGAAGATGAGGAGTGAACGAAGGATCCAGAAGCATCAGGAAGGTTGCCGGGGTATCCATTCATGGTGCTCTGAAAAGGAAGTGTACAGTTGAGAAGCATGCTTACCGCATCAAAGGTTGCTAATGGGTTGAGGGAGGCAGAAACAGAACTAAAATTAGATTCAGTACCAAGATGGCTCAAGACAACTTTGATTAAAAACAGTTTTGGGGTGGCGAGAGGGCTCAGTGATTACAATTGCTTTCGGCTCTTGCAAAGGACACATGTTCTATCCCAAGTCCCCCATATCTGGCAACTCACAACAACAATATGACTCCAGAAACAAGGGCTCTGATGTTCTCTAGACCCCATGGACACCTGGGTACTTGTGTATAAGTAAAACAAACAAACCAAACAAACAAAAGCTCAGAGGAAATAATTGGTGGCATAGCTAAGGGAAACCTTTTCCAGGTGAAGTTAAGAAACAGAATAAAAAAGACCCAACAATAAAACAAACATTAAAAAAGCTCAGTGTTGTTATTTGTTTGTAAGCGTCTTCTGTTTTCATTTGAAGAGGGTTTGTTATTTTGTTTTTAGAGAAAACAAATGGGCATGTGGGAGAAATTTGGTTCAAAGAAATGTTTTTTAAGGTGGTTAAGTAACCATATGTCGCTGTGCTGATGGATCTGGTGTAGAGATGGACAGGTTGCTGGAACACTGCAGTGAGCATCAGGGAGATATGGGTAACTGCAGATTGATTGGCTTTAGGGGGAGCATGATAGCTGGAAGGTGAAGAAGGGTCCAGGTTCGAGTCCCGGCACCTGGGCTGCAACTTTCAACTGCCTGTAACTCCAGTTCCAGGGGATTCATGGCATATATATAATCCCTTCCCCCCCCGGAGGTCATTACCCAGACAGCTTGTGGCCATAAAAATGGAGTACTGGGTCCTTTTAACCTTTAAAGTAAATTAATTCAAATATTTTGGGAGGTAAAACCCTCTCTACCCTTTTTCTTTTTTGACCTGCTTTGCCCCTTTCCATTTTTCCTGCCTTTTCCTCCTTCAAAAACAACTTAAGAGTAACTCTTTTTTTTTTTTTTCTTTTAATTTATTTATTCCCCCCTGGCAGTGGGCAAAGCGACCCCTTGTTGGTAGTGTTCTTATAGCAGTCTGAGGAAGAGCAGATGGCAGTCCTTTGTTCATCCTAGCTTGATGCCCGACTTGATGGCCAAAGCTGTCTTATGCCTCAGACTCAAAAAAAAAAATCAAATCAAATCCAGGCAGCACAGTGCAAGAGGAGGAAGACAGAGACCTGCAGACCGCCAGGGCACCTATAGACTTGCCCTCCAGCAATGGCACAGGTGGGTCATTGAAACCCTCTTGTCACCACACCATGCATCATGGATGAAGGATGTCACCCAGGGGCTGACCAGCCTCATGGCCAGCCTACAGAAGGAACTACCACAATGTGCGAGTATGTAGTGGTCAGATGGGAGAGAAAGGAAAGTGGAGCAGCTTGAGCATTATGAAGACGTGGAACTAGAGACTTGAGGGTGGAGAGGAGGAGTAGCCTTTTATGAGTGGCCAGCCCTGCTACCCTGGGCCATGGTGAGGTCCCAGCCCCAGCTGCTACTGAGGCCTATGTCTGAGTCCATGGCTATGCAGCAGAGGCAGAGGTCATTGGTGTGATGTCCAGGGCTCATATTACCTCTAGAGAGCATGGAGATGCCCCTGGTCTGGGCATCTGCTAGGACCATGTTGATATCCAGAGGCTGTGCATAACAGGTCCCATCCCTTACTGGATGCAGTGTTCAGGAAGGCTGACTCCATCTCTCACTAGGAACAGCAATCCAGGAGAGCCGACCCTGTTCCTTGTCCAGGCAGCATAATGGAGATGGTCCTGGTAGTGGGTTTGTGGGTAAGCCAGCCCCAAGGGCATGGTGTGGGAGAGCTGACTCTGCCACTTGTTTGCTGTGGAGTAGCATGGGCACAGAGGTGATGCCCTTCCCGTGCCCCTCCCCACCTCCAGCAGTAAGGAAAGCTACCTACAGGATCATGAGTTCAGGAGAGTAGGTCCCACACCTCCCTGCAGTTAGGTGTCATGGGTGAGTGCAGAGAGGGCCAGTGATGCCTTCCCCTCTCCTAGCCCCTCACTACCTGCAGCTGTCAGGAGAACTGGCCCTGAAGTCATAAGAGCAGGTGAGCTGGCCCTGTCCCTTTACTGGATGTAGCACTCAGGAGAGATGGCCCTGCACCTAACCTGGGCAATACAACAGAGCTGGCCCTGATGGCTAAGGCACAGGTGAGCCAGCCCAAGGCTACACCACTTGGGAGAGTGGACCTCAAACCTTAACTGGGCAGCACAGTGGAGCTGGCTCTGGAGATGTGAGTGTGAGTAAGCCAACCCTGAGGTCATGAGAGTAGGAGGGCTGACCCTGCCTCCTGCTGATTGTGGCACTGGTAACCCAGCCCAACAGTGCTGGAGAACTCTCCCTGGTGGTACCAGTAAGGGAGAACTGACCAGCTCAGCTACCACCCAGGCCCAGATCCAGGGCTCTGAATTGGCCCACTCCCAAATCCAAATGCTGATCCAAAGTTGCAGGAGCTCCATGACACAGGACAATAACAGGATAACCAGGAGGAGTCCTAGTGATGATCCAATATTGATGGTGCCATAGAGGCCAGAGATCTTGAACCAGACTCCAGACTCATTGCAATGAACTTTTGCAACTTAAGATGTGTGGACAAAGGAATATACTGTGGGACACACTGTGACATCTATAGCTTCCATGATGAGATGTTTTCTATGCTTTGTTTTTGTTTTGTTGTTGATGTTGTTTGCTTGCTTGTATTTTTTATTTTGGGGGTGGGGGAGGCTGCAAGGGCAAAGGGCAGAAATGAGGGGACAAGGAGTTGAATGTTACTGGGGACATGATGTGAAACTCACAAAGAATAAAAAAAAAACCACAGTTAAAAATATTTTTGTATGTATGAGTATTTTGCCTACATGTATGTCTATGCACCACATGCATGCCTGGTGCCAGAAAAGGCCAGAGAGGATCTTTGAGGCTGGAGTTACAGATAGCCTGAGCTGCCATGTAAACTGGGAATTAAACCTGGGTCCTCTGGAAGAGCAGCCTGTACTGTTGACCACTAAGCCATCTCTCTAGCCTGAGACTAACCCTGGGCATATAATAATCATAAATGAAATTGGTTTAAAATAATCCACACCTCTTCAATATAATTCGTTTTGAGTGTTCTCTAAGTGCTGAAAGCTCTGATATATGCTGTGGAAGACTGGTGGTGGAGAAAAAAGAGAGACAAAATGGGGTGACTGGCAGCTCTTAGTGGAATGGCTGAGATTGAACATGTCCATGATAATAACACTTGGGATAATGACATTTGGGAAGCATCACTTTAAAGACTGAACTTTCTGTGAGTTTAGAGAAGCAGCAGCTGGAAGGACATCTGGGAAGATGTGACCCAGTATATTATTTTAAGAATGGCTACCACTCTCTCATACCCCATATTCCTTCTACAGGATACATAGGTACCCACTGGGAGTTGGTGTTGATGGCTTCTCCTCTTAAATATGAGTGGACTTGAGAGTAATTTGTAACCAACACAGTGCTGTGTGGAATTATTACTACATAACCTCAGAGGAAGTCAGAAAAAAAACCCTCAGATTTGGGATAGTCTTGATCTATGGTTTAGTCAGGGTTTCTATTCCTGCACAAACATCATGACCAAGAAGCAAGTTGGGGAGGAAAGGGTTTATTCAGCTTACACTTCCACATTGCTGCTCATCACCAAAGGAAGTCAGGACTGAAACTCAAGCAGGTCAGGAAGCAGGAGCTGATGGAGAGGCCATGGAGGGATGTTTCTTACTGGCTTGCTTCTCCTGGCTTGCTCAGCTTGCTCTCTTATAGAACCCAAGACTACCAGCCCACAGTTGGTACCACTCACAAGGGGCCCTCCCCCCTTGATCACTAATTGAGAAAATGCCTTACAGCTGGCTCTCATGGAGGCATCTTCTCAACTGAAACTCCTTTCTCTGTGATAACTCCAGCTTTATGTGTCAAGTTGACAATGTTGGCATCAGAGCCTCCAAACCACACCCAGGTGACAGCAACCCACAGACCTGTTGCCAAGGCAACAGCCACCATATTCCCAGAATCCACTTGGCCCACCTCCTACCTTTACCTGTGGCTACATCATTCTCCATATATAAATGGAAGATCTCTCTCTCTCCCCCCCCCCTTCTCTTTTCACTGCCACTTTGCTCCCCTCTCTTTCAATAAACCCCACGTGGAACTGTTTGGCCTGGTGTGGTTTCTGGAGCTGCACGACCATTACAACAGACACAAAACCAGCCAGTACAATCTACCATGTGAGCTATCTGATTCTCCTGGTATGGCTATGCTCTCCCAAGGATGCCCCAGTCACATGCAGAAGCTATTTGTGGATTTTCTGTTCATCCATCTTAGCTGGTAGCCAGTATCAACAATGGGAAGGAGAAGAATGCAAATGACATGATGTTCATTCCCAGCTGCCCCAGTCCATAGGTCTTCTCTGCATAGAGACGTGACGTCACAGAGCAGAGAGAAGGCATATCTGCAATACTCACAAAGTCCATTAGCCTGGTCAAATGCTTTACAGTGCTGAGATCCTGAGTGGTTTGTCAGGTAACAATAGTTAAAGAGGAAATATTAAAACTAAGTTAATATTTAGATACACACTAAATGAGGTAGGGGGAATTTTGTTTGTATTTCAATATGAAAAATCTGAATTTTTCACATGTGATCATCTAGAATCACCATAAAACACCTATAGATATTTATCTGTTTGTAGAACACTTGTGAAGATTTGGAACATGGCTTGTTCTTGTAACTCAATTCTGTGATAACATAACACCAACCAACTTCCCTTTCAAAGAACCTACCTTTGGAAAAGTGATATTCACACAAAGTTGACCATATTGCTTTACTAACAGACCACCCATACGTACTTTGTAAAACTAATAGTATCAGCAAGTATATTACACAGTTTTATAAAAGCTTTTTATACCTTCTGAATGTGTGGTGTGGGCTATTGTTCATTTAGCTTACTTTAACATAAATTTTTATTGATATAGCATGCCTGCTTTCAATTATCTTTCCAGCTTGTAAAATGGTGTAGGTAGTTCAACAATGACTATTGGAGAGAGAGAGAGAGAGAGAGAGAGAGAGAGAGAGAGAGAGAGTCTGAGAACATGATAGTTGTTCAGTCCATAAAGATGGATGCCCCAGTAGTCCCATTCTGTTGCTGCTGGCCAAGAAGATTTAGTCCACACTGGAGGGCTGAAGAATCTGGGTCAGCAAAGAATGGCAGTAGCAGTGACATCAGAAACATAATAGATCTACTCACCAGCAAGGAGCAAAAGCAGGCAGACAAAAGCAGCCTTGCTTCACCCCTACTCCTAGGCTCTTTTATATTTGGGGTGCTGCTAAAAGGTGCTACCTATTTTATGGGAAGGTATCCATCCCTTAGTTAATTCATGCAGGAAATCTCCTTGCGTGGCTGCTTGTACCATGAAGGCTCTCATACTAGCTAACTCAGTAACAGAGACGATGACTAGATGTCACTGAAAGGGATTTCTGTAAGAATGAGCAAGAGTTCACAGGACTAAAGCAAAGAGTGCAAGGCTAGCCAGGATTGAGGACCTGGGATGTACAAAGGACACAGGAGGCATGAAACATCTTTCAAGCTGTCCCCAGGAGGGGAATAAGCTCCAACTTTTCCTAGACCCACAGTACTCTCCTCACTGCTCACTAGTACCAGGTGATGGGCTCTTCTTTAAGCGCCCTACAGTCCTGTGTTGAGCAGACAGTTTTCCAAAGTGAAATCCATACCCATAGTCATCAGAAGGGAAGTGAGAGTGTAGGCAACATGATCAATACTGTCTTCTCTACCTATTGGTTTCTGGAGTCATCTAAAAGGCCATTGGACCTCAGGAGCGTTTCAAATATTCATTCAACCCAATGTGTCTGTAGAGACTGACCTAGGTTAAAGTGTCTCCATGTCACCAATAGTCTTGTATTCATTACCCCCTTCTTTACTTAATAGTTTGGTGGTGTGGACAAAGACAGAATTAACATTTCCTCTTCTAAGGTGAGAACTGGAGGTACTGAAATGGAAAACATAATCCAGATTACAAGACTTAAAATACAACGTACAGTTCAACTGATTTTCACTTTCATCTGCCAATTCTGCCCCTTACCATTTTCAGAATTAGATTTATTTGTGTATGTGTCCTGGTTTTTCTGTTGTTGTTGCTTATTTGTTTTCAACTTGACACAATCTAGATAAATCCAGAAAGAGGACTCTCAACTGAAAAAAAAATTGCCTCCGTAAGATTGCACTATGGGCAAGACGGTGGGTAAGGCTTATTTGCTTGATTAATGATTGATGTGGAAAGGGGCAGCCCATATCGGGAAATGCTAATCCTAGGCAGGTGATTGTAAGTTGTGTAAGAAGGGAATCTCAGCAAGCCATGAAGAGCAAGCTAATAAGCAGTGTTCATCCATGGTTTCTGCTTCAGCTCCTGCCTTCAAGTTCTTGCCCTGACTTCCCTCAGCAATATAGTGTGACTCGATAGTTATAAACTAAAATAAACCCATTCCTCTCCAAGTTGTTTTTGGTCATGATATTTTATCACACCAATAAAAACCTAACTAGGTCAGTACACATACATGTGCGTTTGTGTGTCCTTAAGCATAGTACACCTGTGGAGAACTGAAGACAACTTGCAGGAGTCAGTTATTGTTTTGTCTCTCCAGACACGATTCCTGGAGAAAACATCAACAAATGTTTCATCACTCAGGAGAGGGAAATGATGATAGACTAAAGTCCAATGTGATGAACCAATGTGTTTTATTGGGGTTATTTACAGAAACATGGGTGAAGGGTTACTTACAGGAACAGAAATCACACAAAGGCAGCTGCATTGCCAAAGCCTACCCCAGCATGGGTGATAGATAGCTCATGAAAGTTGAGAACCTGGCGCATACTCCAAAGCCTTCAGGCATCCCAACAGGTTGTCAGAATGTCCTCTCTAGGTAGTCTGAATTGCTCTGAGCTTCTAGGCACCTCAACTGGTGCCTGCTTTCTTTCTGTCAGCTGGGCTGTGCTCTGTCTCTTCCAGGCAGTTTGACTGCTCTTTGCTCTTTTCAGTCTGCTCAGCTGGTCTCTGCTTATATATGCTTGTGAAGGAAGGGTCCCAGTGAATCTTGTCAGTCTCAGGGAGTTCCTGAAGCCATTGAGTTGTTTACTTCCTGAGCTTTTGAAGCTTCCTATAGGATGGAATGTTTCACCTCCTCTTAGAAAATAATATTGTTAGCTGGATGGGAGTGGTGCACATCTTTAATTCCACTCACAGGCAGCTGGATCTCTGTGAGTGCAAGGCCATCCTGGTCTGCAGAGCTGGTTCTAGGAGGACAGTCAGGACTACACACACACACACACACACACACACACACACACACACACACACAGAGAGAGAGAGAGAGAGAGAGAGAGAGAGAGAGAATATCCTATTGTCTTACCTACTCATAAACACCCTGTCTTAAAATATTCCGCTGTGTCTTATGAAGCTTCCCTCCAAAATGGAAGTTTTAATTTCAGAAGAAATGAATACACAATAGTTCTCTCCTTCTAGTTTGTGGGACTCAGGGATCAAACTCAGGTTGTTAGACTTTCCAGTTAACACCTTTGCCCAACAAGCTACCTTGCAGGCTCAGTAGTATGTCTTGTAGTATAGTTATTTTGCCTCTTAGCCCCTCCACAGAAGTTGTTAACTAGGCAGCTGCATGGCAGAACATGAAGTAATGCTATTAAATAAGGTTGATTCACATCTTGGCTTTGCTGCCCACATGCTAATGGTCACAGTCATGATCATTCCTTACCTGAGGGCTGGCCAGTTTCTTCCTAGGGCTGACAGAGAATAAAATAGCAAAATAACATTAAATATTCCAGGGCTGTATAAAATGTCATGTGATTGTGAAGCTTTATTAATCTGCTTCAATCATTCTCTAAAGTTTGGTGTGTGGACATGTAGTGACCTTACTGTCAAGAATGGCGGCATGTGTCATTGAGCATTCAAGGCATAATAATATGAGGTGGCTGCCCTTGGCAGTCAGTATGGACAGAAGCAACCATCTTTAGTTTGTTCTTGCTACATGTTAAGTACACAGTAGTGAAGTGTTTCTTTCTCAGAGAATAATTAAGGTGAGAGTACTATATGCTATCTTTGATGAAATGCAGGTTTTACATTAAAATCAGTTTCTTTGGGGATGGAGAGATGGTTCAGCAGTTAAGAGTGCTGATTGCTCTTCCAGAGGACATGGATTCAATTCCTAATACCCCCATGGTGACTCACAACTGTCTGTAACTCCAGTTCCAGGGGACCCAACACCTGTACACAGACATACATGAAGGCAAACCCCCAATTTACATAAAATAAACATGTTACAAATAAGTAAGTAAGTAAATAAATCTGATCCTTTATTTTTAAAGGTTGAATAGAATAGCATCTTAAAAACCAAAACAAAACAAACAAAAAATTCTAGCTGATTAAATTTGGTCTGCTCAAAACAACAACAACAAAAACAATTTGATGAAAGAGTGTTCTTGGTACAGAATTATCTTCACTTGGCTGTGAATTGGATGGATTTGAAAAAGCATTTTAAGTTCTTGCCTTTCATTGCACGCAAACAGGCAGATCACAAATCTCAATAGGCATGTTGGACAAAGTGATGCAACTAACTAACTAACTCAAGTGAGAATTGGCTGGGGTGACATTACCTTTGTTTTTAAGAGGGTCATCCAGCTACAATATACTTAGTGAGTTTCGAGGGCTGGCTGCATTTTGTACATTGGCCTTTCCTTCCAAGTCTGGCTCATCCCACCTCCTGAAATGGACACTTGTTTTCCTTACTCAAGAGTTACTCCAGCTTGAGATATAGCTCAGTGGCAAAGTACATGTTCAGTATGCATGAGGTCCTAGGTTCAATTCCCAGCATCGAAGCACTGAAACATAGTCAGCAAATGCCTGTAACTCTTTCCTTCCCCATGTCTAGGCATTTGAAGCTCAATATGGCAGAAGTAGGTAGCTATTTGAAAAGGCATGCCAATCAATCTTCCTGTTGTTGATCTTAAATACAAAATAGTTTATGACATTTAATAAACCTGTGCCACATACCACTTTTTATATGCTGTGTACAAGAATCACTTTAAGTGTGTATTTTTACTTCATTCTGTGGTCACAGAAGTCTTTGAGGAAGATGAAATTACTTGTTTGGCTATGAAGTGTCCTGCATTTTGGCACATTAATCTAATTGGCTAGGGAAAAATTGAAAAGGAGAACATTATGTATCTTTGCTCCTGAAGACCTGCTTTCTCACTGCTTCGTAGAGAAAGAGCTCGAAGCCTAAAGGATAGTCTGTCTTTCCCATCCTGTCTTATTGCATTATAATCCTACAGATGAGATAAAGGAACTTGTCTCAGTAACCAAGGAGTCAAAACCTGGGCACCCTAAGAGACTCAAAAGATGAAACAGAACCCTACAGGAGAGCATCGCTCATCCTCACTTCTGTTCCAAGCAGAGCCGTTGGTGTAGGTCCATCTCGGAGGTCACTGATTTTTTTCTGGGTTTGTTCCTTTAGTCACCTGCAAAGACCAGTCATTGTAAACACTGGAGAACATTCCTGGGAAGGCCACAAAGCTACTAGATCATCTTTCCTGCTAGGGACCTCGGGGCAACAGTCATGGTTCTATTGAGAGAGACTGATCTGTAATATGGCCATCTGACAGGAGCATCCTCATTCTGAAATGGCATAATGGATGTAAAACTCATTTGAAAAGTGGAAAGACATGAGTCAAGATAGTAAGAGGATAAAGAGCATTGTGATCATGACGATGTCAGGAGGCTCTACCCCAGAACAGTCAGAGCTATCAATGACAGGGCAGCAATCTCCCCAAGATTGGGTTGTCACCCAAGATTCAGCAGGTTTGCTTGGAACTATCTTCTTTTTTAGTCAGGGAAGCGGAAGAATGAAAAGTCAGGAGTGCCTATGTAGACCGGGAGTGCCTATGTAGACCGAGAGTGCCTATGTAGACTGGGTATTTTCCCAAGTAGTCTTCTTATACTGTGATGATCTGCACATGCTCAGCCAAGGGAGTGGCACTATTAGGAGGTGTGGCCTTGTTGGAGTAGGTGTGTCACTGCGGATTTGGGCTTTAATTCCCTTGTCCTAGCTGCCTTGAAGCCAGTCTTCTCCTAGCAGCCTTAAGATGAAGACATAGAACTCTCAGCTTCTCCAGCATCATGTGTGCCTGGATGCTGCCATGCTCCTGCTTAATGATAATGGACTGAACCTCTGAACCTGTAAGCCAGTCCCAATTAAATGTTGTCCTTATAAGAGCTGCTTTGATTATGGTGTCTGTTCACAGCAGTAAAACCCTAACTAAGACATGTTCTTTTACACACACATACACACACACACAGAGAGAGAGAGAGAGAGAGAGAGAGAGAGAGAGAGAGAGAATGACATTTTCTTCCAAATACCATATATATATATATATATGGCTTACATCCTTAGGTTCATCCCAGTTTCCACTGATAACAGACCTGTACTGAAGACGTTAAGTTATCACTCTGTATAAGTTACTTACCTGAATCTTTAAGTTCGACTCCTTAGTCATAAAGCTCTAGCCAAGCTTTGACATCCTATGATGACATCCTATGCTGAGCTGCTATTCTACTGAAGAACAAGCATGGGGGAGGGGAAGTATTGCTTTCAGAAATGAAAGTGATGAGCTGTCTAAAACTAATGCATAGGGAACACCCCCTATCCCTTTCCCTTCTCAAATGTCACATCACATTGGTCTCGGTGAGCCAGGAAGTCACTTAGTGCACTCTCTAAAAAAGATCATAGTGTCCAGGGAGTGAAGGACACTTTCTTTCATTTCCAATCGGCTAACTCATCACTCCTTTTCCATTTGTAGGCTTGACGAGTAACTTAAAAGGCATGAGTCATGTTCTGAAAGTCAAACACGCGCACGCAGAGCATATAAAATGAACCGCGAGGAGCAAGAATTAGAGGCATGGTGTGGCCTTTGTAGAAGATGACAGCATCCCTGGGGACCACAGTTTCTGAGTGTTGTTGAACTAAAGACAGTAATGACAGGGTTCAGGGTTTGCCAGAGAGTGTGTCATAACATGGAGATTTTAGGAAAAGCGTAGCGAGCCTTTAATCAGGCCTAAGAGAAGCTTGCACACAGTACCTTTTTGTCAATTGTTTATACAGTGACAGGGGTGACATAGAAACTTGATCTTTTTTTGTCATTGTTATGAAAATTTAGAGTGTGTGTGTCTCTGTGTCTCTGTGTCTCTGTGTCTGTGTGCACGCTTGTGTGTGTATGTGTATCTATGTGTGTGTTATTTAAAAAAAAAACCACAATAGCAACAATCCACTTATGAAAATGTTCCTGAGAGAAGGCAGCTTTACCTTTCCTGAAAAAGAAACTCTGAAACATGATTTTCCCTTTTTCCTTGGAGTCACCTCTCTCCCATGAAGCTGCATGTCACCTTGAGTGGATGTCTGTGCTTTACGGGATCCCTGGAGACCTACCTTTGTTGACAGGGAGGTTTTATTTTGAGTTTCAGATTCTGGCTGCCAGACAACACCTTGGGAGGATCCCAACCGCACACAGATGCCGAAATTACTTCAACTGCGCGTTGAAGCTGTTCAGCTAGCCAAAGTAGCTATTAGCTTATTTCTGATAGTTTCATTCCATCATAAATGTAAGGGCTGGGTCTTTGATCTCATCTTCCAATGTTAATTGTAAGATCTTTGAATGAACACCTGTAGTCCTGAATGACAAAATGATACTGGCAGACAATTCTTATTATCATGGATAATTGGCCCAGAAAGGGGAAACAGAGTAGAAAGGACTATAAAGAGCAAAAGTCAACACTTGCAGAAACATTATGGTTTACAGAAAGGCACTGCAGTGTAACAGTGTGATGGTTTCAAGATTGGGCTCACAGTGACTTAATGAAATAAGCAGCATCTGATGCTCAAAACATATGTTTACAGAGGCAGATTAAATATCACATATTTCTATTGCAAAGTAGTGATTTTTGTGTCCAAAATGTCATTATTCTCAAAAGCTAGATGTAGTCCTTTGAGGTCTGCAGATCCTGACAGTCTGCTTTTAATGCTCCTTGCAGTTAGTATTCATTGTTGTTTATCTTGGAAGACACTATTTCCATGAACAGACAGTGCGGTAGGATTTCCACTTCAAGGCTGCAAGAAAGGCTAGGGAAGATGAAGGAGATGTCCTATGAGGGCTGTTGTAGCAATGACTGGGCTTATTACAAAGGACCTCAGGTTTAATGACAGGGAGAATTCATAAGCCCCAGCTTTCAAGTCAATTGCCTGCTCTGGTCTTAGTTGGAACCAGCCTCCTTCTCTTTCTTCTCCATTTGCTGAGTAACATACCTTTCCTTGGGGAGAATGGGTGGAAGAGACCCTGCCAAAACTGGAGCGAAAAATGTGTATTTGGAATCATGTAATAAGACAGAAGAAAGGTCAAAATCAAATGCTTTGGCTTGACACAGGGCTGTCTAGACTTCCAATGGCACAGATCAGAAACATCCCCTAAAGCTGGGTGGAAGATTTCACTCACTACACCTAACATTTACCCTATGCATGTTTTTTGATATGAACAGCCCTTTCCTGCACAATGTTAGGAAGCTCCTTCCTTGGCTGTCAGACTGTGACTCTATCTGCTGCTGGCTTCCAGTCTTTATCCTAGACTTCCAGTGTGGCTTCCGTGTACCATGAGCTACTTAATGTTTTAAGTGTTCATGATTCCTTGAGTGTAGACCTAGGTTGCTGAAAGAAGAGTTGGTGACACTAGTTGGACTCATCCTGTCCTTTAGTCTTGAGGTCTTCAGTTTCCTCAGTGTTCAATCACCCCCAACTCTGGAATAAAGGCATTTAGCACCCCCTCCCTCCCCCACCCATTTTTTTACCACTGAAATTTTTCATGTCTTTTGACTCAAACGAGAGGTCATCATAGTTTCAAGAAATTTTCTTGTTCCAAAATAATGCTTTTTTTTTTTTTTTTAAAGCCACTATTGGGCTGAAAAGGTAACTCAGTTGGAAGAATACTCAACTAGCCTGCCCAAAGCCCTGAGTGTGATCCCCAGCAACATGTAAACTGTGTGCGGCAGAGTGTACTTAGAATCTTTGCACTTGGGAGGAGGAGACAAGAAGATCGGAAGTTCAAAGTCACGCTGTGTTACAAATCGACTATACGGCCAGCCTGTGCTGTATGAAATCTTGTTTCTGAAATAAAATCCAAAATTATAGGAAATTAAGGAAATATAGACCTGAATAAGAAATAAAATGCTTGTAGTTTGAATAAGGAAATTTTGCTACATTTTTTCTTCTTTTTTTTTTTTTCTTGGATATCAAAACAAAGTTCTTGTGATTTTGAATGCCTTTAAATAAAAGACTTTGATTTCACACACACACACACACACACACACACACACACAGAGACATGCCTTAGTTATATGCACACACATATATTTGGCAGCAACTAATTGCAATTACTTACCCTAGACAAAGACAAAAGCGGTTCTCATTTCTTAGTATCTGTGCAAGGCGCTTTTCCAGATGGGCCTATTATGTGATGTTGTATTTCAAAGGGAAACATTTCTTAAAGTTGCTGGGGGAAAGACTATTAAGGAAATAAGAGCTACTGAAGGGGCTGCATGTTATCTATTTCTTCAATTAGTGGCAAAATCCTGGTGGTGCTCCCATAGAACCATGGGGGCTCTACTCACAATATTCCAATCCTGACTTCCACCAGTCTCCTTGGTGATGCCACAAAAGTGGGGAGAGAGCCGCAGAGTGGAATTCTGGGTAGAAGCCATCTCTGACTTTGTAGCTATGAACAGAGTTGCACTATTTTGCTTAATGCATCATTTAATAAAAGTTTTTTTCTCAGCAGGACAGCAAGCAATTATGTGAAGCAGCTGGATTCAAGAAGGCTGGATCTCACATGTTATCACACACGGAGGACTCACGGGTTATGGAGAGCTGAACAATGTAATTACCTTTGTGGAGTGCCCCTTCCTAATTTTGAAGGTGAGAATAGTAATGGTTCTGTAATAGCCACCAAATATCGATGTCAAGGTGTGAATATGTAAGACTCCCCAAGGTTTAAAATGGGTACATGGACTGAATTTTGTTAAAACACGCATTTTGCTAAATAGTTCTCAAGTGTTCGTCCTGCAAAGACTGAAGACAGACGTCTAAGACTTAACCTAAGCTTTTATTAATCGCAGCTCTGCTCCCCTGGTCAGTGCAGAGGTAGATCTTCCTAGGCCACTAGCTTGTATTTCCTTTCTGTAGTTATCCAAGACTAAAAAGATGACACAAACATGCTAGTAACACTCCCCCTAGCTCTGCTATAATAGTAACTGGAGAAATATCACCTTCAAGAAGTCCCATGGCCAATTAGAAATCAGGACCAGCTCGGCTTTCCCCTCCCCCTTCTCTAACCTGTTTGGAGGAATTTCTCTCTATTCTACTTTGGACAGTCTATTCTAGTGTACAGAAAGCTGAGTTTGTCCGACTGGGTGAGGAAGGTTACTTTGGCCAGGTAGTATTTGCAAATATACTTTGCCCACTTTTTTTTTTTTTAAGGACTAATAATAGCAGTAATAAAACAACAAAATGCAAGGACAGTCTGAAGAGACCTGGGAATTAATACCAATAGGTAAACTGCAAGGTTACCTAAAAAAACAAAAATCATGCAGATAATCCAGTGTTTGAGCATCACAAACTTTTTAATTTATATAGCCTGACATTAAAACCCAAGAAAAGGGAATTGTTTCTCCAAGTCTGGTGCAGTTTTAATTTTTTTCATCTGCTACGTAGTTATAGAAATAAGGAACCTATTTATTTACACATTTAACTGTTTGTCTGCCCATTCAATGAATGCCAATATAAGAAATTTAAGTAAAGGGCTAGAGTGGTACTCATTCCTGTAATCTGAGCATTTGGGAGGATTGTGAGGTAAAATTGGCTTGGATTACATAGCAAGGGCCTATCCCAACAAAAACCTGATTATTTGGAAGTGAAAATCCCCAGTGAAAAACTGCCACAGTTTCAGCTGGGTGGTGATGGCGCACACCTTTGATCCAGCGCTCTGGAGGCTGAGGCAGGGGGATATGTGAGTTTGTTGGCCAGGTACAGAGCAAGTTCCAGGACAGCCAGGGTTACACAAAGGAAAACAAAAGTGGCTTCAGTTTCCTATTTGGTAACACTTTTTGTATGGCAGGTATATATGTAAATGCCTTTAAAATCAAATTCCATCTGCTCAACATTACTCACAGAACACCTACTGTGATTGTACAGCAGGTCTTCCTGGTGAGGGAAAGCAGAGGTAGTTTTTCCTCTGTGTTTACCAACCTGCTGAGGGAGAGGTAAGCACAAACGATGGGATACAGTCTCTGTGACCCTGCTTTGAAAAACAGGCATAATCCAAGGCTTTCAGTTAGGAGATTGAAGATTTTCCTGAGGCAAGTTAGGATACTGAATTCAGATTCTAAGGCAAAGTCAGGGGCTGTCTAGCACCTGAAGCCAATAAAGGAGGAGCAGGCAGGAATGATCTGGAGCAGCTACGCTTTAGAGTCAGGATTTTGTAAAGGAGTATGCCATAGTTCGACAACAGCAACAGCAACAACAAGGCTAACATCTAGGCATGGTTGTCATGGTGAAGCACAAGCCCAGTGTAGGTAGGGAGCCACGGGAGCCTTCCAGACCCTCTTTGGGAACTCACATAATATGTGTTTCCTTAAACTCAACTGGAATTGAGAAGGCAGGCTGAAGAGATGCAAAGGGAGGTTGCCTAGGAAAGAAGACCAAGATGGCAGCATACACAACAGCAACAAAGATGGAGATATATCAGAGTGGGGTGGTGGATTGGACGTGTGATGCGAAGGAGAGAGAAGATGCTTGAAACTCAGTCTTCATAGCTTCTCCACTGTGCCTGCCTTTAAGCTTTTTGCCAGTTTAGTCATATTTCTTATTGACTGTTTAGGATATTTACATATTGTGGCTATTTTTAATTTTTCTGTTACCTATTCCACGTTTTATAACTTTCTTTACGGTATTTGGTGACAATCCAGTTTGTTCTTCTCAGGCATATTTATCCATCTGTCCCTTGTTTTCTTTGAGATTTTTCTCTTTGTCTCCTTTTCTTCTTCCCCGACTGGCTCTTCCTATGCAGCCCATACTGGCCTGAAAGTTGCTGTGTAGCCTTGGTTATATTTCTTATGTTATTGTTTTTAGGATAATCTTTAGTTGATTTTTAAAAATTGATTTGGAATTTATCTTCAGAATTTGTTGCAAGGTAAGGGTTAGCTTTCCTTTTTTTTTTTTTTTTAAGATAGGTTAAAAAATAATCACTTTCTGGGCTTGGGCCTAGATCATGGCGACATGGCTAAAGACGCCAAGAAGGTTGGCATCTTAATTTGGAAAGAATTGTCAGTTCTCACAGAACTTTCTTCCTATCTAGCAATGCAACCTGTCTTCTTTTATATTTCTTCAGTAATGTGATCTTATGCATGAGACTTAAGGCAAAGATATTTATTTGCTGTGAATTCTCTTGTAGTTTGCGTTTCCTTGACTTTCATCAGGGATATGTAACAAATCCATCTTCTCTGTTGAAAATATTTTAGCTGATAAATTTTGATACTTTTGTATACAGCAGATAACAGAAACAAATCCTTTCCCTCCATAAGGCTTTGACATTTGTTCCAGGCAGAAGAATATGTGGAAAAGAAATTTTTTTCTCTTGCTTGGAATAAATGCATTTATAAGGGCTTTCAAATCAATCTCTCTTTTTGAGGGATGGTTTGTGTAAGGGAATACAAGGTTGAACATGGATCTGTGGTTGTAGATTGACCCTGTATAATCATCTGGACATATTCCAGAGTACTTCTGCTGCTGTTGCCTGTTCAAGGCCCGAATTAGGAATCACTCATCTTTGTCCTTGTGTGTTTATCTGCCAGATGGTCTTTCTCCTGCCTGTTAAACTGTAGATGCAGTGACTCGGACAATCTAGCCATAAGCCTCTAAGGACTGACCCTGGAATTCAATCTTCTGTTCTTGAAGGACATTCTCTTCTTACCCACTTCTGCCCAGGCAAAAGGAGCCGTTTATCATTAGATATTATGGTTGATAATACTCACAGAAGCATGTTTGGGAAAACATCAAAGACTCCAATGGTACCTATCTGTTTGATAGATCTACCATTCTGTGTTCAAACAGCTTCATTCAAAACTATCCTCTCAAAGGCCAAACTGAGCTTGTCTTTGGTAGCCATGTCTTGATTTACAGAGATTTCTTCAATGTCTTTGTTCCCTGTTTCTCCTCAGCCTCTACTTACTGGGCTTGCAGGGTATTGCTGAGACCATGTCCTCATTTTCAAGCCCTGGCCCTTGCTCTGCAGTGATGATGGCTTATAGCTTGCTATTTCTTTGAGAATTTATACGTTGTTATTATACTTATTGTCTGGCCCCCCTCTCCTGCCTGGTACTATAATACACTGCCTTCAGTATTCTAATGGGACCGCGTGGGTCTGCCATCAATAACTTTATTTTTTTTCTTTTAAACAGGAAACCAGGACAATAAGAGCCTTGAGAAATGTGTATAGCTGTCTAGGGACATTAGTGTAAAATGAAAACAGCACTGTCTTCTATTGCTTGCTTCTACCACTCCATTTTCACCAGTAAACAACTAGAGCTCTCCCCTGCACCATGGGCATGAATAACAAAACAACAGCTCCTACCATCCCGGGCCTATGGAGTAGAAGCAGTAGGATGCCATTTTCCTAAGTAATCCTCACACACTTTCATCTCTTTTTTCTTTCTTTCACCCACTCCCATCCCTTTTCCTTCCACAAAATACTCAACTCCAAGGACACATAACTATTAGCAACTTTTTCACAGGTTGACTTAACCCAAGTAGATAGTGCAACTTGACTTTGGGGGGAGATCAGTTCTGGGTAGAGCGGGCCCTGGTGGAAGGCCCTTCTGATCCTTTCCAGACCCATTTAATGGTGCTCTAGGAAATAGAGACAAGTTAACGGGATTTTACACAGGGTTTGTGGGGTCCTGGATCCAAGGAAGGATCACATGCTTGGACTGTTCTAAAAGGCAGGCTGTCTGGATGGTCAGACTTGAACTGGAACAGAATGTCACAAACCTGGTCTCCAGCTTCCTCCCCAGGGCTTGCTTAAGGTATAGCAGGTACTTCTTGAAGAAACTGCTTTCTTTACTCTGGTCTTTGTTGACACTGCTTCCTGCCTTCAAATGCCTCCTCTGATCTGATCTAAAGATTTACATTTCATATCAAGGTATATATGTCTTCATGATGACTTTACGTGTACCACATCTGTGCAGGAGCCCAAGGAGACAGGAAGAGGACATTGGAGCTCGTGGCACTGGAGTCACAAGCCGTTTTGAACTGTTGTGTTGGTACTGGGAATAGAACCTGAGCCCTCTGAAAGACCAAAAAGAATATTTGGCTGCTGATCCATCTCGCTGGCCTTCTCCAGTCTGGTCTTAGATTAAAATTTCGTTGTTTGCAGATATTTTTTTTTTGTTCTCTTCTGTTGCAATAAGTTTGGGCTTGACACACAGTTACTGACCAAGAAAGTACATTCTCCAGGCTTTCTCACAGAAGACTAAAATACCAAGCATGGGCTTTTGGATTTCTATTTGTCTTTGTGGGCAAGCTTAAGTATGGCTTTCCTGCACGGGCTTCCAGTCTTCCATAGTTGCCTGGGGACACGGCCATATGTTGGTCTGATCTCTGTTCAGGGGGCATATTGGAGATTTACCTCATGCTTCGCAGCATGTTTGCAAGCCCCTTAATCCCTACGTTCAATCTTCTTTCCCCTCTGCTGATACAGCAAGTGACATGAATGGGGGAGGGGGGCACAGACTCCGAGGACAATAGTTATCTTATCCAAGGCCCTTATGCGGAGAGAATGACTTTCATGTAGCCAAGCCTGACACTTGACACACATGTTCACTGAATTGTCCCAGTGGCTATAGGAGATGAGTATCTCCATCATGTGACTGAGGTCCCTGTGTAATGTGAGGGGTAAGGAGGCCACAAAGCTTGGAAGTAAAACCCATTCTCTATCCCTTGTTGTCACATTAGCTAGGACCTACTTCCCTTAGAAGCAGGTCTTAGAAGAACATCCCCAGGATTTTAGTTTATATTATTATTATTGAGATTATAATTATAATTTTATCATTTTCTCCTTTCCTTTCCTCCCTCCTGCCCTTCCCATGTGTCATACCCTGTCCCCCCTGATCTCTTTTAAATTTATGGCCTCTTTTCCTTTAATTGATATACACACACACACGCACCCTTAAATTATATAAATACCATCAGTTTAATAGTCTATTTACTGTTATGTTACATTTTGTATGTTTCGGGGCTGACCATTTGGTATTGGTTAACTAATCTGTGTGTTTGGAGAAGACTATTTCTCTTGCTCTTAGCATTTCCACGTTGTCCATAGTTCTTTGTCTAGGGTTGAGGCCTCCTGAGCTTCCCTGCTTCCACTTTAGCCTGTGCTTGTTCAGGTCAAGTTAGGCAGCCATTAGGCACCAATGTTGGTGATACATTTTTTTTTTTTTTAATGAGGCAGTCTCACAGCAAACTTCCGGTTCCTCTGCCTCTTACAGTCTCTCCTCCCCCTCTTGCGCAATGATTCCAGAGCCTTAGGTGTGGGAATTGTGTTGTCAATATATCAGTTGGGGCTGGGCTCTACAATTCTGCATTTTGATGGGTTATGGTTTTCTGTGACACTTTCTGACATTGCAAAGGAACATGTCCTTAGTGAGGAGTGAGAGCTATGTTTGTATCTGTTTCTCAAAAGGAAGTAAACAGTTAGGCAGTGGTGGCGCACATCTTTAATTCCAGCACCTGGGAGGCAGAGGCAGGCAGATTTCTGAGTTTGAGGCCAGCCAGGGCTACACAGGGAAACCCTGTCTCGAAAAAAACCAAAACCAAAACCAAAACAAACAAACAAAAAACCCAAAAGGAAGTAAACAAGAGGCATAGGCAGAGGTAGGCGGATCTCTGTGAATCTAAGGCCAGCCTTGTCTACTAGGAAGTTCCAGATTAAACAGGAACACACAGTCAGATCCAGTGCCAACATAAATAAGAGCCTAAATGCACATCTTGTGAACACTCCCAGGGATGCCATAGGTAGGAGTACAAAGGCAGCCCACAGAATTGCCTCTTCAACTCCTTCCTGTGTTTCTTCTCCACCCAAGGATTGAAGACCCTAAAGTCTGTGCCTCAGGTGGAATCCAGGCTTCTGTTTGGAAGCACGGCCTACCTCTCTCACACTATCATACCTGTCCTCCTGAAGGCCTCATGGCTGGACTTTTCAACACCTCCTTTTACTCAGATGCTCTGCTAGAGTTTAGCTTGGCTTCAGGGTGGAGAAGCACACTGTATCAGTTTGGATTTGGGGGAGAACTAGAGGAATTCTTCTCTGTGAGAATTTTGAAAGATTTCAACCTACTAAGCTTGGATAAAGGTGGTCTCCTAGATGACTATAACCCAGTTTGTCAGAATATATGCTACTGGACAGGGGACAAGAAGCTGAGAAGAAAAGTTTGGCTTGCATAGCCTATTTTGTGCAAAGTACCCATGAGTGCAGAATCCAGGTACTATTACGGTGCAAATCTATTGTCAACACTGTGTCTGACCATTCCCTGCAAAAAATCTTCCTGCCCATTTATAACCCACCTCTCCAGAGCAGAGCCTATCTGCTGTCAAAGCTTGGTTAGGTCTGAATCTCTGGGAAGCCTCTTTAAACCTGGCAGGCAGAATTAATCCCTTGTCTTTCTCAGCCCACAAGCTTTGTTGACACAATGGAAGCAGTACTCAGGCACTTACCACAGTGTACTGTAATGAGCTGTTTACTTGTCTCCCTTTCCCACTATGTATTGGCTTCCTTAAGGAAAGTGACTAGATCTTATTCATCCCTTAATCCTCTGCAGCTAAATAAATATTTGCTAAATTAAATTGAATTCTCACCCCTAATTCGATATACTGTATCAAGTTCCTTGATATATTCCTTGATTATTAAGGCTCCTGGATACAAACGTACCTTTGGTTGGCTAACTTTCTGGTGGAGGTTGACACATTCTCTGTCTGTCTGTCTCTGACTGTTTGTCTGTCTATCTATCTAC
The DNA here is from genome assembly GCA_019843965.1 of Rhynchomys soricoides. NCBI lineage: Eukaryota > Metazoa > Chordata > Mammalia > Rodentia > Muridae > Rhynchomys > Rhynchomys soricoides. The sequence continues at coordinate 5,674,413 of JADRCH010000167.1, forward strand.
CTATCTATCTATCTATCCATCCATCCCTATCTATCTATCTATATATCTATCTATCTATCTATCAATCATCTATCTATCCTCTCATCTATCCTATCCTTTCTTCATCATCATCATTATCTGTCTATCTATCTATCTATCTATCTATCTATCTATCTATCTCCTTCATCACCATTATCTATCTATCATCTATCGTCTCTCTGTCTGTCTGTCTTGAACACTGGTAAGTTCTGTTTTCCTGGGTTTGCCTTCTCAGTGCCTCAGTTTTTTGATCTGCAGAATGAAGCTGATGGCAGTATCTACTTCACAGTGCTGATATTAAGATAAATCGAGTTACTCTTTCAAGCCACTCAGAATACATCCTGATACACAGAAAGTTCTGTTGAAATGCTTAGTTACTATGCAAGTGCCAGAAAGAATAAAATACAAAACATCAACCTTACGAGTATGTGTGTGTGTGTGTGTGTGTGTGTGTGTGTGCATGCACGCACGCACGTGCACGCGTGTAGAGTTTACCATTCTAAGTTCTAGTTGGGAAGAATTTCTACAGTCTGGGGCACCTGCAGTTTTATGTGGGTTCTCACTGGGTTACTATTTATCCCATCCATTGAGGCCTTGATTACTTCTCTTTCCATTTTCGTCTTTTTCATCAGTCTTATTTTTGTGTGAAGGGTTGGCCTAGTGTCTTGCATGCTTGAACTAGTGAGGAAGCTAACAGAGAGCACTTAGTAAAGCATCCGGGAAACAAATGAATCACCAGTGGAACCCACACACAACACCTGGAATCAATGACTCCATACTGTCTACGCAGATACTTGGAGTCACAACCCACAACTGAGCAAATAAGCCCCCTCCTTCCTACTCCAACTTTGACAGGCATGTGCTTATATTTTGAGGAACAGACCTACATGGACACTTAGTTGTCCAAACATTTGAACCTATTCTCCTGTGACTGTCCTATATCCTTTTCTTGCTCATGCTGGGATGGAAGAGTTGATATAGGAAGATCATCACTAGCCAGGCAGTGGTGGTGCACACCTTTAATCCCAGCCATTGGAAGGCAGAGACAGATGGATTTCTGAGTTCGAGGCCAGCCTGGTCTACACAGTGAGTTCTAGGACAGCCAGGGCTACACAGAAAAACCCTGTCTTGAAAAACCAAAAAAAAAAAAAAAGGAAGGAAGATCATCACTAATTCGACAATGTTTCTTGCTCTGCCTGCCATCTCTCTGTCCTGAAATGCATTTGCTATATAATAAGCCCTTGGTCTTCACAGAACAACTGCTTTAACCTTTACTGCTTCTGAAATTGCAGGTACCATTTATACTTTGGAAATTGTCCTTCTCATGTATTGTCTTTTTTGTGGAGGGAGGAGGTTGCCTACAGTCTCATCATGACAAGTCACCCTTGTGTAATACTTGGAAACTATTTGATACATACTTTTGGATAGAATACTGACACTGGCTTGAATAAGTTGTTAAATGGGAGATAAAGAGAACAGATGTTATGGCCAGTACCTGATTCATTCTTTCATTTATTAAATAAGTATCAAACCTGCTTGGCAGGTTTGGTGCCAGGTGCTAGCCAGGGAAACACAATTAAAATACATCAAAGTATACGATTATTTCTAGTATCATTTGATCTGTTGTATTATTCAGTTTTCTGTAAAAAATACCTAAAATGACCAACTTATAAAAAAAGGGTAGCCGGGCAGTGGTGGCGCACGCCTTTAATCCCAGTACTCGGGAGGCAGAGGCAGGCAGATTTCTCAGTTCGAGGCCAGCCTGGTCTACAAAATGAGTTCCAGGACAGCCAAGGCTACACAGAGAAACCCTGCCTCGAAAAACAAAGCAAAAACAAAAACAAAAACAAAAACAAAAACAAAAAAAAAAAAAGAAAAGAAAAGGGTTATTTGGTGTCACAGCTTGGAGGTTTTAGTCTATACTGTGTCTGTCCTGGGAGCCTGTTGTCTATCATGATGAAAGTTCGTGGTGGAGTAGACCTGATGACTTCATGGTCCAGAAGTGAAAGAGAGCCTGGGTATCCACAATCTTCTTTAAAGGATGCCCTCAAAAAACCTGAAGACATCCCATTTGGTTTTATGTATCAAAGTTCTACCCCCACCCAATGGTGGGGTCTTGCTTGGACACCAAGCAATCAGCACATAGGCCTTTGAGGACACATAAGAAACAAATCCTACAACCCAGAATTGTAGGCATTAATCATAATGTCTATCCTCTGAGAAATCAAAATGGTCACAGTGTTTCCATGAAGAGACTGGAACTTCACTGACCTCGAGGGACTGAATGACTCAAGCTAGTGCCTTCACATGTTCAAGCAGAGAGACAGGAAGAGCACACCATAGGTGGGAGACTGACCAGTTTGGCAGGAATGGATAACAGGAAGCTTTGAACAGTAGCTTATGCAGTTGATGTAGATGGAGACAGGATTCTGAGAAGAGAATGATGTAACGAAACTGGAAAGAAGATACTTTAACAATGTTTTGAAAGTAGAATTGAAAAACAGGGAGCAAAACATTGGTCGGGTGGGAGTCACAATGGCAATGTGGAAATGGAGGGAAAACAGGGGCTTAGCCTATCCGGAAGGAAAAACAGGACCCAGGATCACCCTTATTGTGTTTGCATAGAGTTCCAGCATATTTTCTTGCCTGTGAGAATCTTGAGGTTGCTTTGATGTCTCATTGCTATTAACTCTGGACCAGTCTCACCTTAACCTTATTTATGAGCTGTCCATACTCAGAGCCAGGCCACAGCATGACAATAGGAAGGGACCGAGTTGGAACTGGAGACACAGCTTTCTGCTGCTTCGTGGTACAGTGATGGTGTTCGTAATGGATGTTGATGAAATGACAGGCCAGTCCCTGCAAATCTCTACCAGCTGGTCTGGGATATCAATGAATCATGCAGATACAGTTACACTTGATGAATGACAGATACCTGACTCCTGTTTCCATTTTACCATATACCTTCCCACTTTTTTTTAAAGCTTTTTTTTTTTTTTAAATTTTGAATTAGGAGTGTGTGTGTGTGTGTGTGTGTGTGCAACTTGCCACAGAGCATAACAGGTTGTTAGAAGCTACTCATATGGGTGCTTGGAATTGAGTTTGAGTCCTCTGTAAGAACACATTGTGTTCTTAACTGCTGAGCCACCTTTCCAGCCCCTGGCTCCTATTTCTAATAAGAAAAGACAAACTATAGCTTAACAGAGGTCATGGGTCAATGAATCCATCTCTCCTAAACCCTGAATTTCTTTTTCTTTTTCTTTCTTTCTTTCTTTCTTTTTTGTTTTTTTATTTGTTTGTTTGTTTTTGTTTTTCGAGACAGGGTTTCTCTGTATAGCCCTGGCTGTCCTGGAACTCACTCTGTAGACCAGGCTGGCCTTGAACTCAGAAATCCACCTGCCTCTGCCTCCAAAGTGCTGGGATTAAAGGCGTGCGCCACCACTGCCCAGCTAATTTGAGTAAATTTTGTTCCTTGCAGCCAGAGCTCTTGCCAAGGATCTGAAGTCACAGATTATGATTTTTCCTGTTCTTTCCCCTTCCAGGTCCCAAACCTAGGAAAATAAAGCAAAACGAAATAACCATTAACTATGCAACAGTAATCAAACACTATGGTGAAATTCCATTTTCATTATCCATTTGCAAACTGGTCTGCCAGACTACCACTTATAATTTTGTTTCTGTATCAAAATCAACTGTGAGCTGCTAACATCTAGGTTAATAATTTTTCACACTTGTTTAAATGTAGTGTGTGTGAGTGTGTGTGTGTGTGCACATACCTGTGTGAAATACCTTGCCTGTTTGTTGATTAATGGTAGAGGGCACAATACAAAACAGGTTTTAGACTGATGGCTAGTCTGTAGTGACTGTAAGAGTCTAAGACTTTTTAGACATAAGTTCCTTTATTAATCCTAAGATAAGGACAGCAACTCTGTCAACCTTGGACTGTTATAAGGATTAAATTACATTACAGCCTTTTAGAGTCACTCCTGCCTGACACACAACAAGCCTCTGAGAATGACAAGTCCTTCCTTCTTTTGGCCATGATCAGATGAGTTCTACCCGTTACTATAAATCCTTCTGCCGAGTATGCCCCACAAACACATCAACCACTGGCTTAATTTTGATAAGCTCAAAACAAAGGGAAGTTGACTTTGCCTTTCTGACAGTCCTCTTTCTCCAAAGGAGGCTGTTTTGATTATTTTCTGATCTTGGGAAGAGAGGAGGATTTCTTTTCTGACAGAGGCAAATACAAATACCGACCCCAAGAGCCAGGCATTAAAAATGTGTTTATTCTCTTGAATGAACTAAAGCATGTGAGAGGAAGGTCTTTATGAATGATGGCCTCCTCTTAGACTCTTTCAGTCAGCTGGAGGGATCTTGATTTGATTTGGGTGTGATTCAGTTTGTAACTGAATTAGCTTCGCACTCCATTAAAAACCTATCAGCTGACTTGGCCTGCAGAAATTTTGCTTTTATGAACAAGACTTCATTTTAGAGAGTCCCCTCCTCTTATACTTTTTTCTTCTAAAAGTTATTTAGCCTAAAGCTTTCTGGGCTTCCCTATTGATGTCTCTGTATCTTAATTTTTAGAAGGACATGTGCCTATTAGAGCATCCCTCTTAGCTATGGGTTTTGTTCTTTGGAGTAGACATGAATTTCTCAAATTTTTTTGGTAGTTGAAAATTCTGTCATGAGAGGAGTTGAGAAGTCCTGTGTAGAGTAGAACAATCTGGATTTTTGAGGAGATTGGAAAATGTTCTAACAGCAGATGTGAGCTGGGTGAGGTAGCACATGACTTTAATCTTAGCACTTGAAAGGCAGAGCCAGACAGATTTCTGTGGGTAGAGGCCAGCCTGGTCTACATAGTGAATTTCAAGACAGCCAGGGCTACACAGAAATACCCTATTTCAAAACAAACAAACAAAAAGCAAATATTAAATAATCATTGTGCAGAATACAGGGAAGCAGACATGAGAGTCCAGGTGGTACATTCTATGTTTAAAACCCATTATCTATGTATTTTGTACCTATGGATTAGCTTAATAAATGTGCTTTATAATATTATTCTCTTCTAATGTATAAACTTTTTTTTCATGCTATCTGTGCCAGTGCACAGTCTGATTTCAGAAATTAGACTTCATAGGTTCAAAGTAGTGATGATACTAACAATGAGAAGAAGACAGGGGAACAATGACTAGATTGATGGAGCCAGTGCTAACTGCGTGTGCCTTCTGCATCTTCATCTATTTCAGTCCTCCAAGCCACCTCATGAAACAGATTTTATTGTTATCTTTCTTTCTTTTTTTTTAACCATCACTGAAATTACCTTATGGTGCTTGCCCTGGGATACAATCTGAAATTGGCTTCAAGGTGATTCTAAGGCAAGCAGTCCATTCTGCTGGGAGATATGTACTTGGTGTTTACGTCTACTGAAGAGTCTCGCTTTGGTAAAGTCAGCCTGGACTGATTGGTGACTTGGGAGTGATTTAGCCAATAGAAACTTTGTGGTGGTTGGAAATGTCCCGGTTGGTGACAGATGTTGTTGAACATCAAAAAACTTCTATTCTGCTTGCTTCATTGGCCAAACTCATTTTTGAGAAGGCGCTGATTCACCAGCACAGTTGTTTTGCGTTCTGGCCAGATGCCGATTCATTCCTTGAGAATGCTTCCTTTCAGTTCAGTCTCCCGGAGAATTGACAAGTGAGATTTTATAAAAAGCACAACTAAACAAACAAACAAATAAATAGATAAAAATAAAAGTGAAAGGTGGGGGCAGGGCTCAGACACCAATCTTGTTCACAAAGGAGCTGATGCCCAGCCCTTCACAGAAAGTCTCCAGAGATAGCCTATTGCTTTGTTTTGGGCGGCAAAACACTCACTTGTTTGTCCAACTGTTGCCAGATGACACTTTGACATTTGCATAGCCAGGAAGTGCTTAAAAAGAAAGTCCCAACATTTCCCTGTATTATTTTTGTCATAATTATGAGTAAAGTTTATTTTTAGTTTTCTGGCTGTAATTATTGATCACAGCTCCAATTTTAAGTTTGTAAAAGAAGCCATACTTCCTGGTTACTGGAATGGAAATGAAGTCCACAGACTAGCTCCTGGAAGACAGTGTGTTAGCTTATGTTTTGATGAGATAAATTCCAGGATTCTTGAGTAACGATGAATTCTTCATGGAAAAACATTTCCATGGGAATATAATGCAGGAACAATTACTCACTATGACCCAACATGACATACAAAGCTTTTCTTTGTCTTTCTTGTTTAAAACACACTAAGATTGGGAATATGTATGGAATCATAAAAAGAAGAAAAATCTACTTTGTTCTAGCAGATTAGCAGAACAAAAACATGTACCTGTTGTTTTGAACGTAAACCTTGCTGGGCTACATACCAGCTCTTGTTTTGTTGTAACACACTGGGCACACTTCATCTTTGAGTCAAGCAAGATTTCATTAGGAAGATATTACAGCGTGCCAGTGTGCCTGCATATGGCTTCACTCTTGTTCTTAAATGTTAGGAATGGCATTTCACTGGCGGTGTTCTCCCTCATGGAATCTCATTAGGGTTTGCCTGAGAAGAGAGGGTTGGGTAAAATCAAATTGTTTGTCATATCTGCTATGCACCTGCGTTGTGACAAGCTCTCAGAGGCCAGATTCGGAGATAAACCAGCTCTGGTCTCTTCACTCCAGAGTATCATACCAGAAAAGTCATAAATGAAAGGCCTGTTTGGCAAAGCAGGGGAAATAAAGAAAAAAGAAAAGGGTACCACAGCCATGTGAGACCTACTGTGCTTTCTCCATAGTTTGGTGCTTGAAAGATGGACTTCTCGTCTACAGTCAGCAGCAGAGATGTCAGTGAATCAGCTGTTATTGACCTCTACCTTGGGAACTTTCAAAATTGAATATTTCATATTTTATTCTCTTGGTAAGTTAAGTGGATGGTAAAAAAAAATGCTTTTTTTGTTTTGGCAAGTCACATAAGTTAACAGTTTCTGAGAAAGCACTAATTGATCTAGCAGCAATGGTCTTTCTGTTCATAGCAAATGTGAATTTCACATTCAAAGAATTCAATGCAAGAATTTAATGTGATTTAAATATACCTGAGAAAGGTGGGCTTGGACTTGTGGTATTTTGTGGATTAAGACAAGATGAGTTTAAAGCTGAACTAGAGTAAAGCCATTGGTAATATCATCTGCACTCTGCCCCTCTCATGCCTCCAAGAGTCCTGCTTTGTGTACTGGTTGTACAGGAAAGGTGAATATTTCTTCAGCATGTGACCCTCAAAGTTTCAAGCATACACAGTCTTTTCTCAATCTATGAGGTCAGAGAGACATGCTCTCCAGTCAGTAGGTGACTGAAGCTTGGACTTTGTGTGGTGGGGTGCCAGTCAAGTCTTTGTCTACTTCTATACCCACTCATATGGTTGCTGGCAGACCGCAGTCCACGCTGGCTATTGGTTCTAGGCTTTAGTTTCTCTATCACATAGACTGCCCCAGAGGCTGCTCACAAATCACACTACTAGCTTCCTTCCTGAGATGTGAGGGATGGAGGGAGGAAGGGAGGGAGGGAGGTGGGAGGGAAGGAGGGCAGAAGAGAGGGAGGGGAGGGGGAAATGAGGGGGGAGGGGGAAAGGGGGGAAGATGGATGGATGGGGAGGGAGGGAAGGAGAGAGAGAGAGAGAGAGAGCATTCGATCCAGATCCAGCTCAATGTAGGAGCAGCAATCTTTTATAACTTAATCTTAAAAGGGACATATTCTCTCTTGCCTGATATTCTTTTGGTAACAGAATCCAAACTGTTACAATGCAGCAGAAAACGACACAGGATGGATAGGTGCTGATGGTGCCAATCATGGCCAACTGCCATAGTCACTGTATACTTTAGACTGTAAAACTTTCCAACTTATGTTGTGTTGACAAAATATAAGGTAAAAAACGTAGGATGTTAAACACTCTTCACTCCTAGTGGCTTAATTGGTGGATATAATATTCAATATTTTGGAAATAATAAAATAATATTTTATTATACTTGATGTTTGATGGTTTTGAAAAGAGGATTAAGTTTTACTAAACTAAAAACTGACAGTGTATCACAAAAACGTAATTTAAAAGTCATTGCTGACATGCAGATAACATCAATGTTCAGTGGTGTGGTGTCTTCATAGTGTGCATGTACATTTGAAAGTCTATTCTTACATCTCAAAACTTATCAACTGTAATATGAGAGATTTAGACCTATCTAGTATTTATATTTTTTAGAGTTCTGACTTTTTTTCTCAAAATGTCTCTAACATGCTATGATGACATTTGAATATAAATATAAATAACCCATTTCTTCTGAAAATGTGTTTAGCTCATCTGATGACTGAAATTGCTTGGGACACCAGTGTTCCAATTATGCTCTAAACAGCAGAAGAAAGAATGTGTGATAATGGGTCCTGACACCACACTGCATTCCCTTAGCTACTTTATTAATTAACATCTTTTGGAATATGGTTTCAAGATGGGCCGTGGAGAAGCAGAGAGGCAGAGAAATGAGGAGATCAAGTTAGGACTCTAAGTGAAACCTTTCGCCTGTGCAGAAGAATATGTCAGAGCTTTAAGGAATAAAAGAGGGAGTGTGTTCTCAGGCATAAGTACATCGTATTCAGCTTAGTTTCTGTTGCTTTGTTTTCTCTTTGAAGGTACTGAAGGAGGTTGACACTGGGGAGGAGCTTAAGTGGGGATTTGACGTGATAGGGAAGGGTTCCTGACTTGACACCTCAGATGTCAGGCTAAGCAGTAATGGGAGTTTTACCAAATACTTTTGACCGATGATCACAGTGGTATGCTCACTCTGTCCAGCCCTTAGAGGATGGAAGTGGTCCTGGGACATGCTTACCAACCTCCTTAACCGGAGTCACCCCTCTGTCAATGTGCTGGCTCCTTCTGTGTAGAGGTTGTGCAGATTTCAGTATTTCTGGATGGACTGGTCAGGCAGGGTTGGTCTATACAGGGTTCCTTCCGGAGGCTTAAGGCTGATTGCAGAGAGGTGATCCTGCTCTCTGCTTCTGGACTTTCAATTTCTAGAAAGGCTTCCTGTGTTCACCTCTAGTCTCTGGTAGTATTAGCTGATGTATTAGATGCTGCCTTTACTACTGGTCAGGTCAGCTTCAGGATTTTGGAGCTTCTTAGGGAACAGCAAACAATCCAGATACACATTAGCTATAAAAATAGAAATGTATGGGCTGGTGAGATAGCTCAGCTGTTAAGAGCACTGACTTCTGTTCCAAAAGTCCTGAGTTCAATTCCCAACAACCACATGGTGGCTCACTACCATCTGTAATGAGATCCAGTGCCCTCTTCTGGTGTGTCTGAAGACAGCTACAGTGTAGTCATATAAAATAAAATAAATAAAAAATAGAAATTTATTTAGAATATAAAAGAAAGTATACATTCAAATAATCTGTCCAGTTTCACAAATAATGCAAAGCTAGGAAACAAACAAACAAAAAATAAAGGATCACTCCTCAGAAAATATCAAATCCTGGGGTTGACTAGTAATAAGTATACTCAGAAGTTGTTGTCAACCACACTAAACCCAAACTAAAGGATTCCTGACCCAATCTCACCCTGTCAGATACTCACTATGTGCTCAGCTATTCTAGAACCTCCTATGCAAGGAGAAATGGATGGTACATCAGAGCTGGAGAGAAACAGTTTCATCTATTAATACCTCTATTTTTCAAGGTCTAAGAAACAGGATCCCATGCTTGGGACTCTCCTTAGGGTCTCTGAAAAGTAAAGGACTTTGAAGTTAAGTCTGATTGATATTGCTGAAAACCCATCTCTGATCCTTCCCTTGAAACCAGTATTCTGAAATGCGCTGACTGCATAAGCAGGATGCTCATATTTGTTTTGGCTTTTGATCTTTGTAGTCTGGACTACTAAAATACTACCCCCTTGGAAGAAGCCATGCACTTTTCTCTGGTGAATTCAGGATTTAGGTCCTGTGTTTTAGAAAACAAAGGAAAAGAAACTGTGAGAGGCTATTTGAGCCACGCCACACCAATTCTTACTGATTATTCCTTAGTACATATTGTACCCTCAAAAGAAGGTTAACCCAATGCTTGCTTGCTAATCCATTTACACCCATGGAGCTGACTTCAGGGTATTTTTATTCTCTAAAGGTAAGACAGCTGATGTCCCCACCCCCAACACTCACTGAGGACAAGGACTGAAAATAATCACAAAAGGTGATCATTAGCATAAGCATTTGAGTTATAAGAAGCAGCTCTGGTTCATCTCTGCCTCCATCCTGAACATTTCTTTCCCAGTCCATATGAATTGACAATGCACCTTGCAGGGTAATGAATATTCCTAGTTAGATTTTAGTCTAATCCATCAAAAGTGTCCATTATCATAAGGGATTGGTCTGGGCCCCCCACCCTGGGGAAAGTTGTGTGCAAACATCAGCTAGTCATGACAGGACAAGTCCAGAGCTCTAGGGATGCTAGTTTTTCAGGCTATCACATTCCAGGCTTACCTTCCATCTTCCTAACTTCAACTAATTATCATCCTCACTAATCAGACATGGCACAAAGGCTCAGCCGTTCACAAGAGCCGAAGTTCAGATTCCTTCCTGATTTTTATTTCCGAGTCTCCCTCCTCCCTTTTAGTCATCAATTCATGGATGAAGAAAAGTCTAATCTTTCTTGTCCAGTTCTGCATTTTCAGTCTACATTGGCAAGGTTTTCTTATCCATCCTGGTGTTCTGCACCTGACTGAACTTGAAGGAAAAATAGGTAATGTGACCAATTTAACCAGAGGGCTGGGGATATTTTTGTTTTCCTGAGATTGTTTTCTTCTTTTTTTCTTTTTTTTCTTTCAAAGCTCTCCTGTGCTGTATAACACCAAGTACAATCATGCGCAACTTAGGTATATGTTTAATTCAAAAGCATTCTGTGGAGAGATCAAACTGAAATTTCATCTTAAACAGACCTATTCATTCAATGCTTTGGAGCATAGCCAGGAATGAACTCCAAATGTGAGACTCGGCATCAGCAACTGGAAACCCATACTCCTCGTGATCACAACCTGTGTTTCCAAACGGCCAATGGAGCAAGCTTCAAATGCTCTCATGCTGTGATTAGGCTCACACGGAGAGATAAACAGAGGCCCCAAACTGTGCACTGAATATATAAGTCATCAAGGCAATTTTAAAATCAATTCAACCTTTGACAAGCAGCCAGTACAGATCCCCTGTGATTTGAGTGACATGCTTGGGCTTCTACTCTGAGTGAAATTTGACAGCAGTGCTTCTATGCATGTTAGAACCTACGAAGGACCCTCCCTCCTCTTCACCCCCTCACCCAAGGAAAACCATCATGAGGAATTACAATGGTGTCTCTGTGAGATTACTAACACATGGACAGCACTCAACTGTGAGGGCATTGATGAAGATTCTAGTGACTAGGCAAAGGAGCCCAAGACAGGAGACATCATAGCACAGACTCTTCCATATTCCCAAGAATAATCAACTTGGAATCTAGAGATAACAGAAAACAGGCTTCTTCTAAGGATGGGTGGATTGTTGTTTGGGGGGAAGAGGGCCAGGATAGGGGCAGATTGATAGTCTGTGACTAACAGAGTAAGCAAGTCCTCATATTTAAGATAGAATTTAAGACAGAATCCTATTTCCCATTGACATCTTTCTTTATATAAATACCAGCCCCGCCCTGCCGGCCCACCTCTTTTGTTAGTCTAAGAAGTGTTCTCCACGCCACAAGACACAGAGAAAACCTGGTGGGCAAATGGAGTGGAACAGAAGATTGGCTCTAAGGCTCTGCTTTGTAGTCTGGCTTCTAGCTGTGGTTGGTTACTCCCGGTTTGCTCAATGGGACTGTAGAAATAATTGCCGCTGTTTCTTCTTGGTGACTCAGGAGAGACAAATGAACCACAGCTGCAATTCTGATGCTAAGCCACAGTCTCACCTTGAGGGGCTCAAAGCCACCTTGTCTCCCTGACCTTGGCTTCCCTTTTCCTTCAACCTGAATTTATAATCACCTGTGTGAGCTCTTTTGCCACCATCTGCTCCTGGCTTTGCACCAGCATCCTTTTCTTCTTTTTCCATTCAGGATTCCAGTCATAATAAGCACTGCTCGTTCTCTCCTGGACCATCGCGATATTCCTAGTTCTCCTGCTCCAAGACAAGACGAGTATGAGAGAGGTGCCACACACCAAGGCTCTGCACACAACATAATAGAGACTTTGTTCTGTGTTTTGTTCAGCTCTCCTCCTTGGACAAAGAGTGGTGTACATTCCTGCACCTGGAGAAAGAGTCACTAATATTGCTAAAGATACTGGAGCAAAGCCCAGGCGAAGTTTTGCTGAATGGAGATCATAAACATGGTTTGGTTGCTTTCTTCTGAAGATGAGAAAAAATTCTCAGGAAAGGCAAAGTTACTTAGTACTCTTCTGCTTTTCTCCACAGATGTGAGGCACAGACTAGGGCAACTTCTGAGGAGATCATACATCCAAGTTCAGATCGTGTCAATCTCCTGATGAATGAACAAATCTCCTTTTCAGGACCTGTGAGGCCTAAGTGATCTGTCCATCTTTCTAATCTCAATACAGGGTACTTTCTTCTCTTGTTATTTTGGCTCAATACATAAGATATCCTCAAGGAACGATCCCTTCTGTCCAACCTGCTCTTTTCGTGTATCTCAGCCCATTTCTTGACATTTAATTTTTAACTGAACTGTTTATTCCTTAAGTTATTGACTTTACTGTTCTCTCTACTTTTCTTCTGTACAATTATATCTATGTGAACTTATATTTTTGTTGTGTTGCTCTGTGTTTATTATCCACAGATGAGAAAAGTCCTGTTAGGGCCAGAAGCTATCATGTTCTTCATCATGGTATCGCCAACATCTAAAGCAGTGGCTAGGAACACCCAGTAAGTAGATAGCTGTGGGATAGAAAATGTATAGGACTCACAATGAGCCAACAGGTGGTCTTTTGCAGAAGCGTTCTTGGAAAACAACACATTCTATCTGCTGCAATCATAAATGCAAATTGCTACAAAATGAGGAGATTTAGGAAATTCATGCAGGTATTTGCTAAGACTGTACAAGGCTAAGTTATTATAGAGGATATGATACTAATGGAAAAATTGTGCCTGATATAACCAGATCTTTGATGTTGAGGGATGTTATGTTATCTCTTTGGAGGTAATTATGCAAAATAAGAGAAAGCAAAAGAAAAGCTAATTAGAGACTGGGGAACCTAACACATACTCCTTCTAACTGCTCATACCCGAGTCACTATATTTGAGGGTTCTACTTCCTCCCCCTTTTTGAGCCAAGCCACCTTTTTTTTTTTGTTCCTACCAACATATTTGAAAATTTCCCAAGTATCATGAGTCTCATGCCTCTGCTCCAAACTGGCTCTCATTTCTTTCCTCCACTGTTAGCCAGAATGGTGATTTTGAATCTCAACAGGTCTGATCATGACATACCATTCTCCTGAAGAAAAAAAAAATCCTTCAAGGGTTTCATTGTCCTTCCCATAAGGGCCGACCTCTGAAGCATAGCCTGCGAGGCCCAGCCTGACATTGCTTGGCCAGCCCCTCTCCATTCATCTCCACCACGCCCCACCTTTCATGCTTCAAAGCAGCCACATAGTTACAAATTCATTTCTCTAAACCACCGTGATCTCATTTGTCAAAGGGATGCTTTACAGATAACTCCCTTTGCCTGCAGCTCCTGCTCATGTCAGAACTCAGCTCTTCTGTCGTCATGAGAGTGCTCTCTAACCTTAGTCTCTGGCTGAACACTGTCCTTAGTCATTTTCTTTTGTCTCTGTGACAAAGTACCCGAGAAAAACAGCTTCCTGGAAGAACAATTTATTTTGACTAACAATCTGAGAGCTCTCAGTCTGTGACTGACTAGGTCTGGGGCCTGGCAGAAGAATTTGGTGGAAAAGAGCTGTTTATCTGAGAGCACCCAGGAAGGAGAGAGAGAGA
>JADRCH010000167.1:5688448-5805644 GCA_019843965.1 Rhynchomys soricoides
GAGAGAGAGAGAGAGAGAGAGAGAGAGAGAGAGAGAGAGAGAGAGAGAAGAGTCCTAGAATATTCCTCAAGGGTCATGTTTCCTCCATCTTAGCCTTACCTCTTACTGGTGTGATCAGTGCGAACTGAACAATAGATTGATCCATGAAGGACATTGGTGCACTTACTATTCAATCATCCCCCAGTAGCACCACCGCCTGGTGATCAGCCCTACAACACAGGAACTTTTTTTTCTTTTGTTTTCTTTTCCTTTCTCCCTCTTTTTCTTCCTTCCTTCCTTCCTTCCTTTGTGTTTTGTCTGCATGTGTGTCTGTATGAAGGAGTCAGATCCCCTGGAACTGGAGTTACAGACATGAGTGAGCTACCATGTGGGTGCTGGGAACTGAACCCGGATCCCTGTAAGAACTGCTGACTATCTTTCCAGCCCCCGGGGGGACACCCATCTTCATAGCTCAGGCTTTCACAGATGTCTCATTTTAGAGTACTGGTAACACATTATTCAGTAGTTAGGAATCTCCTCAGGTGAAGAGATTGTGCCCCGTTAGAAAGAGGATGGGGGTAGGAAAGGGGTAAAATAAATTGTTCATAAATAGTGTGACAAACAAATACTTTAAAAAAGTTTTATAGAAATCTATTTTTTAAAAAACTATATGTAAAAATGTTAGGATTTCTAAGGCTGAGATCATTTATGGCTTTGTGGAAAAGGCTTTGAAGTATGACAAAACTTTACAACCAGGTAGAACATGTGAAACATTCGAATCTAAGCAGAATGGCAGGGGGTTAAGCTTGGCTGACAGGATATTGGGGACAAAGAAGTTCAGAAAGCAGCTTACACTTAGATCCCAGAGGACTTCAAAAGCTATGCCATGGGGTCAAGATTTACCTTGAAGGCTACTAGGACAGAACATTTTTTTTTCCCTTGCAAATGAACTATTATTTTGGGGTAAAGAAAGAACTTTCTGGTAACCAGGTGAGGTCTGGAGATAATAAGTCAACTGGAGGCCATTTTGACCTTGGGCTGAGGCGGGGGTAGGACGGGGGCAAGAAACGAACTACAGAGTAGAAAAAGAACACATAGCATCGACTGTCACAAAAGAAGGAGAATGGTCAGCTGGGAGGATGGTTGGGCAGACATGTGGTGGGGTCACTACGGTCAGTGTCTGAAACAATACCCCACTGTGGGGAGCACTGTGTGGCACACGCTGAGACTGTGCATCACACTTTGAAGGGATATTTCATAAGTAGCAGAATCCAGAAAGGGAATCAAGATCCTGGGAAAAGTATGTATGTATGAAAAGTGAATTTGAAGAAACCAGGTTCTTCAGTTGGGTGCATATGTGTGTATGTGCACATTCGTGAACATAGAACAAGGGATAACTGCCAGAATTTTCTCCCTATGTCTGAAGGATGGTCTAAAAAGATACTAAGCATATCCAGCAAGCAAAAGGAAGGTTAAGAGTGAACTGGAACTTTAAGCACCTATGTAGATTTGTAGGCTTCATTGTCAACTGAAGAGCTCACCTGACCAAAAAACCAAGCCTAGTAAAAGATCTTCAGACTTACTGAGAAGGATTTCTGGGGTTAGTCTGGAGATGGGACTACGTTCCTACATCCCTGGGGATCTCATGTTCCCTTTCATTGGAGGTCTAATTCCCACCAACTTGTCCCTGTTTATTCATTTTATTACAGATGCAATGTGAAAAACTTCCAGGACCGGGAAATCCTAACAAGGAAGATAGAATGTATCATATAGTAGAGCTCTGCTTCCTGGTGGAGGCAGAGGTGGGCTTTTCAAGTGTCCTCTGGGTTCTTGAAAACCTCTACTCCCCTGCTCAGCTGTGTCCCTGTTTATAGAAAACATGATGTTCTGCTTGTGTGGACCCTTCTGCTCCATTCAGACCAGCCATAAGGCAGTCAGAAATTGGCTCCATCCATTGCCACGTGTTGAACTCTCTTCTTGGTGGTTTCAAACATGGGACAATGCAAATACTGTTTGAATCTCCAGCTATAAAAAGTCTTTGCTTTGTCAGGCAGTGGTGGAGCACACCTTTAATCCCAGCACTTGGGAGGCAGAAACAGGTGGATTTCTGAGTTCAAGATCAGCCTGGTCTACAGGGTGAGTTCCAGGACAGCCAGGGCTACACCAAGAAACCCTGTCTCGAAAAACCAAAAAAAAAAAAAAAGTCTTTGCTTCACTATGCAGAGGTTCTTTATCTGCTTTAACTTCCCTTCACCTAACTAATTCACTAATCTTAGGGTCTTATCAATCAGTAAAGTAGAACTCTTCTTTTGTAAGGATATAAAGATGAGAGTATAAAGCACACTTTTTGTATCTATATTAACATTTTTATATTATATGTGTGTATATATATACATATATATATAATCTCTTTTCTGAATGGGATATGGTGGTACACACTTTTAATTCCAGCACTCAGGAGGCAAAAGTAAGTGGATCTCTGAGTTCAAGGCCAGTCTGGTCTACAGAACAAGTCCAGGATAGCCAAGGCTATTCAGAGAAACCCTGTCTCAATATATATATATGAATAAATAAAAATAAATGTGATCTGATGATTATTATAATTGCTATTCCTCTTCTAGCTCTGAGAATACAAAGCTTTGATTAAGTTAAGTTGTTTTTACTCTCATAGCTGTTAAAAGATAGCAAAGTCCAAGATCTGACCTAAGCCATGATATTTAGCTACTTGGCTGTACTGTTTCTTTGTACAGATTCTTCTTGGGAAAGTTGTGGAGTATATACTGGAGATGGCTGCTTGGACTTAGGTTTAAGCCAATAGAAAGTCTTTATTATCTGGTCTGCAACTACACTGGGTGTTCGGGCTCCGTTGCAGCACCAAGCCTTTCTCAGGGTTAGCATTTAAGCACAAAAATCATGTCCTGGGTTGGCATATTTCGGGTAATGAGAACAGTTAGCCAGAATCAGAACTACAGATGCCAAAAACAAGATTATTACATTTAAAGAGTTTCTCAGAACTATGGGCTTTGATGGGTTAGGCCTTTGCTTTAGTTTTGGCAGGTACTGCTGTCTACATGCTGAATTTTGTGGCCTGAATGGTACTTCTATCATGGAGTCATTTGTGCTAAGGTCTAGGGCCACCTGAGGCCTGGGGCCCTGTTACAATGGTAACATCTTATCTATGGCTGTCCTCTAGTAAACTGACTCAATTTCTCCTGTGTGGTTTTCTAATGAAATGTCAAAACCACTTTTATAATATGTCTATTTTACAGCTAGATCCTGGATCCAGGAATTTGTCTGACTTAGTCTGAGATAAAGGTGACTGGAAACTCTGGGAAGTCCTACTTCAGGTGCCCAATGTTACTAAGAAGGTTGGAGTTCCCTCCGTGGGTTCTTAGACTCATTAACAAAGGAATTTAGAAACAGAATCAGAAGAAAGCTCTAGAACAATTTTGTTGGAGATTGAGAGAAAAACAATAGGCTAGGCAAACTGCAAATCTTGGCAGCTGCCCAGAGGAGGAAGGCATGAGCAATCATAAGGTGGGTGGGTGGATGGGGTTGAGGGTAGCTTCAGAGAAAGTGTGAGAAAACCCAAACTGTCAGAAAAAGTAAGCCCTAACTTTAGGGAAAGAGATACAAAGAAAAAAAGTGATATCTTCCTGCAGAAATGCTTGTAGAATGAGCAGAGGAGGTGAAGCCACAGCCCTGCAAGCAAAGGCACATGGGCAGGGTTTCTGGGAAGGTAAGGTATGTTATCTCCTTAAGAGGCTAATTATTCCTTCCCTTCCCTTTGCATGACTTTAGCAGATCCACATTTCCTTTTGGTAGCCTCCTGGTTGAGTGATTGACAGGTCCAACTGCATTAACTATGACAGGAAGCATTCCTGGAAATGCTGGGAGATGGGGACATTTCTGTTGACCAGAGTGCTTTGCTTGATGAGGATTTTTTAAATTTGAACCGTGGAAATAATGTAATACAGTGCTTTACCAGTCTAAGAACCCAGTAGATTACGTCCATCTTAGTAACTACAAAATTTCCTTGTAAACAGCTTAGCTGTTTAAACAGCATAACTTTTGCCTTGAAGAACTGGGAGCTAAAGAAAGCTCAGGTGGAATTGGGAAGTGAAAAACTGCCCAAGGGATTTTGCTTGACCCTAGTTCTTTGAGCATGCAGTTTTTGGTTGATGTTTTAATGGCTATTCATTAGATGAATACAACAAATGATTACTGAGTATCTTAGCATACTCCAATGAAGAATACTTTACTCATAGCTTCAGGTACTGTCTTACGTGGCTTTGTTAAGATTTCGTCTGTGCATGAGATGTTCAAAGATATGACAGAACTGTGTGTGTGCAGGGCACAATTTCATGTTTTAAGAAGAAACCAAGACTGAGACCACTCTTCAACCCAGGCTATTGAGTTCTGGGACTTATTACATAGACCTGTTGCATTAATGAGAAATGCAAACACTCACCTCCTCAAATGAGGCTTTGGGCTAATCTTAACAATGGAATAGGTAGGGGGGGAAGGCCAAGAAAATATTTGCTCAAACTCTAATCTATTTAAAGAGATGTTTTCAAGACTTTGCTCTCTCTTGTCCACTTGACCCCAAGAGCCACAAAGAGGACCTATTCATTCCTACAATCTAAGAGAATGTCAGATCCTCTTCTCATCTAGTGGATTTTATAAAAATAGAGAGAGGGGATGAAAGGCATCTTTAGGCAAGGCCTGGCTAAGAGGCACCTTCACAGAGGTTCTTATCAGCTTGGATTACCCCTAGTCTCCTGAGAACACAAAGCAGTTGATGGCTTCTGGGAGGAGCTGGGGGCTGGGAGGAAGGACTCAGTTTTCTTTAAGTGGCTGGCTGTTCCGACTTTGAGCATGCTCCAATGAGTATATGGGCAACACAAATAGGACTTGATTTTTTTCTTTTCTCTTTTTTTCTTCTTTCCCCCCTTTTTTTCTTCCTCTTGTTTTGTTTTGTGGGAGGTCACTCGAGGGTTGAGGGCAAACCGGAGAGGACTGAGAAGTGAATGTGATTGCGGTACATTATGTGAAAATTCCAAATAATCGATAAGAAGGTTATGTTAAATAAAACATAACAAAACAAACAAACAACAACAAACAACCCTCTGGTAGTCTGCACAGAAGCTCAGCATCGCTTGAATAGAACTGAGGCCATTTTCCATTTCCAGATCCTAAAGTTGCATCTTGTAACACAGCCTACACAGATACATGCGTACCATAGGGCTCCTGTTCTAGATTTTATGTCATGCATCTGGAGAAAGGTGAGACACAGGGCACTGAATGTGGTTCCCAACATGCACACAGGTGGATGGATTGTGTCCAGCCCAGGGAGTTACAGGGAGTTACTCCCCTGAAGTGTTTCAAAGATACAGTCATTCTTTTAAAACTAGCACCAACCAGTCTTGGAATTTTATCGTGACTAGTCATCTTCCCACACACTTTGATCAGCTCTCTGGAGGTATCCATTCTGGTAATCTCTAGGTGCAAGTCAGAAGAATGCCAATAGAAATATATCCCAACCCTAAACAGAGTCATTGATTAGTTCTGTTCTACTGAACTTAATAGCAGCAACTGACAATAATATCAACCAGTCCTCTTGGCAAGCACATATATGGATCTTATAGTGTGCCAGGCATTGCTCCAGGCACACTGCACACATCAAATCATTTCATCTTCATTGCAATACTTGAATTGCAGTGATGATACTGGGGATAGAGGGGAACTTGGGAGCTCCTTTTTGGAGTTCTTAGTCTCATTAATAAAAGAATTTAGGAATGGTCTTAAATGGAAATTCAAGAACAATTTTATTAGAATTTAAAAGCAAACCCCCAAGGACAGGCAAGCTATAAACCTCAGCAGCTTCCTGAAGGAGTGTGAAGGAGAGACTAGAAGGAGCCCAGCAGTTTAAGCTGGTCTGGAGGCAGACACATGGCGATGACAAGCAGCCACGTGATAGACAGAGGAGCTTCAGAGGAAGAATGAGGAAGGCCAAAGTAGCATAAAATGCTTACATAGATTCTGGACAACATCTGAAAGACAAGGATGCAAAAAGAAAGGAAAAGTTGTACCATTTGACTCAGGTCATAGAACAAAGTGCAAACCTCATAGAATCTCATGGTGACATACAGTCACCTCATGCTGGGTGAATTCTGGAATGAAAATTTACAAAATCTCCTCAAAGGTCTAGTCATTCTTCCAACATCTTTAGACTGGCTTAAGCTGAACCCAACTTCCTAGGCCCAATTGGAATGCTGGAGCTCCTACCAAGCCCCAAAGATTCTGTCTCTTGAC
This sequence comes from Rhynchomys soricoides, assembly GCA_019843965.1. NCBI lineage: Eukaryota > Metazoa > Chordata > Mammalia > Rodentia > Muridae > Rhynchomys > Rhynchomys soricoides. The sequence goes on from JADRCH010000167.1 coordinate 5,694,743, forward strand.
CAGATGGGTCTCTCTCTCTTTCTCTTCCTTTCTTTTTGTAATAAATAGGGTTTTTTTAAAAAAAGACTTATTTATTTGTTTTATGTAAGTACATTGTCCTGTCTTCAGACACACTAGAAGAGGGCATTAGATTCCATTACAGATGGTTGTGAGCCACCATGTCATTGCTGGGAATTGAACTCAGGATCTCTGGAAGAGCAGTCAGTGGTCTCCATCCTTTGATGGGCCTTTTCTGATACACTAACACTACCTTTATTGCCATTTTATAACCTGAAAACTGAGGCACACAGAATGTCTGTCCAAGATTAGACATTTGACAAACTGAAAACATTGAATTTACTTAGTTCTTTCAAGGTATTAGATTGTCTTTCACAGAATATTTGGAAGCTAACAAATTTGTAAGTTTTCTCATATTATAATTGGGGAAATACCTGGTAGTATTTAGCAGGCCCAAGTGATTTTGTCTTGGAGACAAAAAAAAAAAAAAAAGAAGAAGAAAAAAAAAAAAAAGAAGCATGACCAGGTATCTCTGGCCTGAACTTGGCTTCTTGACAGTTCTCCTTAGATGTGTACTGACAAAGTCCATTCGCCTGGGCTGGTGCCTCTTTTGACAGTTAGTTATGCATACAACATTTTTAAAGTCTGTTTGGCTTAGCCTTGGGTGTCTAGTTGTGGCTTCTGACAAATGATTTGTATAACTTTGTTTAAATGCAAATTCCACACTGTAGATCTGAGCAAAGATGGAGACTTAATATACACTGAATATAAAAATTCCATAATAGTTCTACAAGGAGACTAAGAACTTGATAAAGCAAGTGCAGGGAGGGAAGGAAAGGGGCAAAATGGAATCAGATACAGAGCATGTAAATGAAACAAGGCCCCCAAAACCAACCAGAGACAATCCTTTACACAGCAATCAAACTTTTCTCAAAGAGATCAAGTAAATCCAGGGAACTACTATTTGAATGAAAAGATTTTAAATAAAGTTGACAAAGTCTAAACAAGCCATGGAAACAGTTGTGGCTTACTATTTGTGGTTTTTAAGCAACCAAATTGAATTATTTTATTTAGATCTAGCATTAAGATTTAGATGTCTTTGCAAATATGCAACTTCAAAAAGGAATGTTTAGGTAGGCTGAGCTGTAGGCAATTGGGAGGACTGAGTGGGATCTTGATGTCTCCTTCTGTGTCCTCGAGTCTCTAGAATTAAGTGAAAACTGTACATATATGTGATGGAAAGAATAGAGTTAGTGGACCAGGAATTGTGAGACACTTCTGAAAGCAGGAGTTAGTATGACCAATGTCATACTGAAGGAGAAATGAACCCATGCCCCAAAAAGATGCTGGAGGGGTCAAGGGAGCGGTTGATAAAAACCCAGGAGAACCTTGAATGGATGGAATAAAAGAGGAGCATCCTGGGTGATGTAGGCAACCTCATCCTTCCTGCTTCTAGGCAACAGCTGCAGAAGCAGAAGGCAGGGTAGTGTTCTGGTCATCGGCAGCGTCCACAAAGGGTGTAGATGAGTGCTTTGCTTGAATCTGTGTGTGCACCATGTGTCTGCCTGATACCCGTGGAAGCCAGAAGAGAATGTCAGATCCCTTAGAGTTGGCTAAACTTGAGGCAGAAGGTCAAGGGAAATAAAGAATTCTGGGCTCTTGAAGTTTAGCTTTCTGTATAGTTGATATCCTCTAATGGGAGAGTGAGAGGTATTTCCAAAGTTTTGTTTTGGAGAGTTATCCACTTTCATTCATTAATTCATTCATTTAAAATGTTCTCTCTTTACAAAAATAATTTGCCCATTTTGAGAATGTCATGTGTGAGAATGCACACTGTATTCATGTCACTTCTCCTTCTCCCTCTCCCCCTTCCAGCAACTCTTGTGCCCTGCAACACACATCACCTTTTCTCTTATTCTCTTCTTGTTACACACACACACACACACACACACACACACACACACACACACACGAAGGAGAGTGTCATATGTATGTATGTATATATATATATATATACACATGTGTATGTATGTACGCACTTATGGGCTTAGTGTATGGATTTACTTAGTATTGGATAACCTATCAGGGGACTGGGTCCTAAAAAAAAGGAATCCTCCCTCTCTCAGCATCCAGTGACTACCAAAGGCTGGGCTTTGTGAACTTTACTCCCCATCTGTTTAGCATGCTGACTAGTTTGATCTTTGCAGGTCTTGTACGGGCAGCCGTATTATTGGGACTTGATTGTACAAAATCCAGAAGACATTACCTTGCAGCAAGTGTCTTGCTTCTCTAGCTCTTATAATCTTCCCACACCCTCTCCCTTGACGTTCCCTGAGCCTTAGGCGAAGTAGTTGTGTTACAGATGTCCCATTCAAGGCTGGGTGCTCATTCCCAGTGCTCATGGGGCTGTATCAGTGACTTAGTTCCAAAGGACCAATAGTGCCTTAACATTATCATCAAAACAGGGTCTCACCCTGGAAAATAAACCTGGAATCTGAACACAGTAATTATATCAACAGCTTGAATATTCAAATTTCACATCAGCATATTTATGCCTCTGCAAAGTCTAATTTTTTAAAACTATGTATTTATTTTAATTTTATCTGTACAGCTGTTTGCCTGAATGCATGCATATGTTCCATGTGCAGTCCTGGTGCCTACAGAGGGCAGAAGAGGGCATCAGATTCCCCCAGAACTGAAGTTACAGGGAGTTGTAAGCTGCCATGTAGGTGCTGGGAACTGAATCTGAATCCCTGCAAGAACAGGCAACTTAATTTAAATTTTTTTCTTAACTAACTTTTATTTGGCATCTTCTAAGTTTATTTAGCTGTTGACCTATACTCATTTTAAAAGCCTGAGACATATTAAATGCTTTCCAAATTATCATTCTGGAGTACATATCTTCAGTAATTCCAGTCTACAGGATAGTGGGTTTCATCAGTGAATGACCAGTTTGTTGGGATAATTTCCAAGTAGCTCTATTAATTCTGCTGAATGACAAGACTGGTATTTTGGGACCTGTCATTCAACCACGCCATAGAAATGAATCATGTTGAATGACATGTCTTGAACTTTGCATGTCTATAGGAACATCTTAATACTATATTATCGTTAGCCTGTCCCTCTAATTAAAAAAGATGCCAAAGAAGTGTCACAATTTTCTTCAGACATTTGTGGATATTTGATTTATTTTGTAGTATGATTGCCATTTTTACATCTGTTCTGACCAAAGCTATCAATGTTTTATAAAAAGAAAAGAAGGAAGGAAGGAAGGAAGGAAGGAAGGAAGGAAGGAAGGAAGGAATACCGTTTGGTGAAGGTACAGTCAGGTGTGGGGGAAGGGCTAGCCTCCGCAGGTCCATGCTGAGGCATCGGTTCTCCTGAGGGACGAGCCACTCAATGGTATAGTATAGAATAGAGTTTATTCAGGGCATGGGGAGGGGAGTTGAGAGGATAGGAGAGAGAGAAGAGGAGTAGAGGCTGACCATGAGCATGGAGAGAGAGGGGTGAGGGCAATGGGAAGAAAAGGGGAAGAAGGTAAGGGAGCGAGAGGTGAAGAGAAGAGAGCAAGAGCACAAGAGAGTGAGGAGGGGGCAGGCAGTCCCTTTTATAGTGAGTCAGGCACACCTGGCTGTTGCCAGGAAACTGTGGGGCGGAGCCTAGACGAAATGCCAACAAAAGCTGTTAATATTTTTTTTTTCTGAAAAAGTAAGTGAAAGATGCAGAGGAATTGCTAAGAGGAGACCATCCCAGATTCAAGTAGAAATCACTCCCTGTATCCCCAGGCCCCTGCAGAAATCGTCAGTTAATGTGACATCAGGTAGTATTATTTGGTCAATAATTACAGAAAAAGGTCCCTAAATCTGTCTTATAGTAATTAACAGGAAATTCCTTTATCATACATCACTGTTTTTTAAATTATTGAAAGCCTTGATCAATCTTCTTTTCACTTCTTTTATTGTCTGTATCTTATTTAAGGTTTTTGTTTTTTTGTTTTTTTTAAATGGTATAGCTGATTTTTTGAAAACAGCTAAGGAAATATTTGTATTTTATTTTTTACTAATTTTGATTGCTTGCTTTTGATTGTAAGTTAACACACATGGGTGCTGAAGAATCCAGTTAGAAACTTCCAAAGGAAAAAGTGAGTAGCTCTGTACCCTCTCGCATCGCCATTCTCCAGTGGTAGACCAAAGAACCAGCAGTCTAACACTATTTCACTGCGGTACACCTAGCTCTACATTGATCTCTTCATGGTTGTTTTACAGCCCAATATGTCTACACTCTCTATCCAGATGTATTTCCCAATCTCCATTATATGCCTGCATAATTATATTACTATAACTTTAATCTTTCTTCGTTTTTATAAACAGTACACAGAGACTTCTTTGGACTTCGTTTGCTTCTGGCCTTTTGGGAGAGGCCATCACTGTGCGGACTGGCTTGGAGTGTAAGATCATCCTTTCTCGAGCCTCCCAAGTAGGAGAATTAGCCACCTGCACTACCACGCCTGGCTCCCACTGTATCCCTCAAGAGGTGCCGGTCACACCTTAATTCCAGCCAGTGTATGATGCGGTCCTCCTTAGCTGCAATTTTAACTCATGAATTCATTAAATGGCAATGCTTAACTCTTAATATGTACAACACGAGCCTGAGCAGTTATATGTGTTTATAAATAATGTGTACAAGAATGTGCCATATGGAATAAATTTAGACACAATATATAACATTCACTGCTGTAATTACTTTTGCTTAATTGTTTAAGTATCATGTAGCCCAAGATGACCTCAAAATTCCTGTGCTGTGGAGGATGACCTTACATTTCTGATCCTCTTACCTCTGAACTCCTAGGTTCTAGATTACAGATATGTGCCAGCATTTATCTTCATTCATCTATATCTATAATATCTATATCTATCATATCTATTTGCTTTGTGTGGTCCTGGAGATCAGACCAGGGCCTAGTCCATGTTAAGGGAGCTCTCTACCAACTGAGCCAACGTCCCTAGCTCCACAGTACTCTAAATGATAAGTTATTCTCTGGCAGTAAAAATGAGAGAATTCAAGTCAAATTAAAGTAGATAACGGCAGGTTTATTGGGAAGCACTCTTGGGTAGACTAATTCTTCCCAAGGAAGGACTCCAGAGAAGTTGCCATGAAAAGAACTTTTGGGAGAGGGAAAACCCAGCACCTGGGCGGGAAAGTTCAGGGAAGAGGTCAGGGCATGCCAGGTAGGGACTAAGAGATGCTGGGAGAACCTGGAAGCCAGGTTGGTATGTTAAATATGCACCTCAGCCTTTGTCCAGGGCCTGAAACCCACCACTAATGTGTTATGAAAAAGAATGTATAGTTGACTTTACACAAGTGTGGGAATATTATTGATTATAGGGCTTTTTTTTCTTTTCGTATGCAAGAATTCAACATTCTTGATATAATTTTCCAGCCAGGATCATTTTTACTGGTATGTACTTCATTCCCATTACTTTCCTGCCTAAAAGTCCTCACTGGCTTTCAGCAGAAGCAGGAAAATACTCTGATTTGCTAACATGGCCCACATGGCCCTATTCCACCTTCCTACCTCTTCAGACTCATCCTACAAAGCTCTCCTGTCACTGAGTGACCTTGGGCAACTCAGCCTGCAGATTGGCCTGTGGTCACTTGGAAACACCAAGCCTAATGGACCTTTGGGATTTCTTTAGTTTTCTTCTCATCTTAACCGTTGGTTTTGTTTTCCCCCAAAGGGTATTTATCATAACTTTAAGACTTAAGACATCAAACAAAAATGACAAACTGGCTAAATAAATATGCAGCCTGTGCAAGTGCTTGAGACCAAAGCACATGAAAAGCATTTTTTTTGCTGAGAGCTTCCTACTTAGACAATGTCATCATACGATCTCATATAGACTTTACAACATGACACGGTTGAGCCATGCCAGGGGCTGCTACTGGTTTTACATTTTTTTTTCAAATAAACAGAGACTCTGAGACTTAGCAGCTTTTCCATAGTTACACAGAGGATTCTGGTCTACCCAGAATCTATCTGAGCATAATTCACGTGGCACATGGAGAAGTTTAATAGTTCTATTCCAGGGGCTGGAGAGATGGATGGCTCAGTGGTTAAAAGTACTGGCTATTGTTACAAAGAACCTATGTTCAATTTCTGGCCCCCACATGGTGGTTCACAAACTGCAGTTTCATGGGACCTGATGCCTGTTTCTGGCCTCTGAGGACAACACACACATACACATGGCACACACACATGGTACACACACGAAGTCATGCACACAAAATAAATTTTAAAAGAAAAAGTTCTATTCCACTCCACTTAGCATATTGTTGGTTATCTGCTAACTGTAGTGTTTATTAAGGAAATATAATCTTTGGTTTTCCCCTTTAAAGAACATATAATTCAGTTAATCAGAATCACACTTATAACTTGGAGACAAACAACATAATAGCAACACATGATTAAGAGCTAACCTGCATGGTGGCTCAGACTACAAATGACATGTTATCAACAGCATGTTCTTGGTGTCACTCACACTGGACTAAGGTAGGCCCTGAGGGGAACCAAGAAAGAAGAAACAAAATGTATACAATCAAGCAGGAACTGGGCAGGCAAGTCAATTGTCAGGTGTGGATGAGCAATGGGTAGAACTGAATGGGTAGAACCCCAGTGTATACTGGAGTCTGATTTTCTCAGAAGGACCACAAAAAAAGGGAAAAGCGGAAGTTAAGACTGAAGGAAATCTATTCTAGGGCTGACATTTTCTTTCATTATAAGAAAATGATTGCACACATAAAAGCACCTTGCTCTATCAGAAAATTTAATTGATGGTTGCAAGTAATTAATAAAACACTATGTAATCACTGTGTAGCAATCAGGCTTACAGCAGTTGCCTCTAATAAGGTAATTTAAACTCCTCCTGAAGAAGAACTGAGCTCTGAAGGCTGATAGGATTCCACTTGACCTCAGACAACACTCTCAGGACTCTACCCCAAGGCACATGGTGCATAGGTATCAGGGTCAGCAGGAAGACTTACAGGAAGGAAGCAAGCCTACAGTTTTGCCCTTAACAGGATAAAACAAGCAAGTTGCTCTGAAACAAGAATGGTCTCTACCCCTCAACTCAAACACAGTGCCCTGAAAGGTGAACTCCGCCAACAAAAAAGGCGTCAACTACTCTAGCTAGCTAGCTGGGGTTTTCATTTATTTTTTTTCTCAGGACTAAGGGAAAACAGACTTGCACAGTTTTCAACCAGAAATCTTCAGGCCCACAGGTTTGGTCCAAGCTGAAGGAGCCTGTATGCTCCCTTTTTACTGGCCTGGAAGGTGAGGCAATCCACCTTTTGAACTGTACGGTCCACACCACAGACAGCTTCCCCAAACTCTCCTGTACAAAGCTCAACCACATCCTCTCCATGGAGTTAGACAAAGGCCGCACTCGGTGTGTTCTGCAAAGATCGCTCGAGCCGGGCTTTAGCTGGAAGCGAATTCTCAACACCTGCTTTTACTTTTGATGTCCCAGGCTAGAGTAAGGGTATTTGAAAGGATGAAGTCACCTCCTGGGGAGAAGAGGAAGGGCCGGACATTCATAGGATGTTAATGGCTAATTGTTTTACAGACACCTTCTCACTTTTTAGCGGAAAAGCCAAGCTTTATGCAAAGCCTGATCCTCCACAGGACTCTTCTTTAGGAGAACAAGGAGACAGGTTGTTAACGCTAAAATGTAGATGTGGGTTTCTCCTACCGTTACAAGCGAGGTTTGAAGTAATAGGTTCTGACCTTCAACAGGAGGTTAAAAGTGATTGAAAACTCCAGGTCCTTTGAAATTGTCTAGGCTGGTGGCAAACCTTTAGTCTGTCATTATGACCTTTGCTTGTGTATATAGGCAAGTTATTTTGGATTGCTCTGAAAGAGCGCTCTAATGCAAGTTTTCAGACTTTTGTCCTTGAGGGACAAGTTCCCTTTTTGCTTATGTTAGGAATTGCCTTTTTCTGATGGTTTTCCGTGATTAGCACTCGTCGGACACTTAAAGTATTTCTTATCGGGTAGATATAATTGGATCTCCTATGCTGTGTGTTTTCAAATGTATCCCTGAGCGGCCGCCTTGAGAAAGCATTTAGGCGAAACACTTGTTAATGGATTTTTTTTCTATCCTGGGTTTACTTCTGATGCAACAATAATCGCAGACATTTCCAAAGTGCTTTGTGTGCTCAAACACAGCAGCATGCTTTGTAAAAGAACGGTAATTCGGAAACCACTCTCCTCACCTCGCTATGCTGAGCTCTCTGCCGTAGACTTGGCTACGGCGGCCGAGAAAGAACACGGGAGGGCTGCAGGAGGAGGCTCTCCTCCCAACGTCACTGGTTTCTGGGGATCGAACTCTGGTTCTCAGTCTCACAGTCCAGCCAGGTGATTTTTTATCCACACAGCTATCTCACCAGCCGGCTCTGTCTTAGATTCCTCTACATCGTGGAGATGGTTAGTAATGAAGATCCCTCTAATTTACATTCCAATAGGCATTGCTGACCACTTTACTCTTCCCCCAGAAGCACTCGCAGACAAACATTTGGTATTAGTAAATTTCAGTTGGGGGCGGGGAGTAACTTTAACCATTTTAGGTAAATAATAGTATCTCAGTTTTACTTGTCCTGCGGGGGGGGCCCCCCCCCCAGTTACTAATGAGTTTGCATCTTTTTGTGTGTGCATGTGGTTAAAACAGATACTGAGAAGTATTTGTTTTAATTATAAATTATTTTCATATGTGTTTTCATTAAAAATTATCTACTTATGTATGTTTTAACTATAAAGTATGTCTTTAATAACTCAGTCTTACTTCATGGATTCATCAGTTTTACTTTTGTTGTTGTTATTCAGAAGGATAAAAGATTTGCTAATTTCTACTTATCTATAACCATCTCATAGTGTTTAATAAAAAGATAACAGGAAACAGTGGCCTTCAGAGACTGCAGCACAGTCTTTATTCTCTTTAAAAAAAAAAAGCAAACAAAGACTTATTTATGTCTTTGTTTTAAGACAATAAGTCTTTTGTATGCTTCTCTTGTGAGTGCATTCCATATGTATGCAGGTGCCCATGGAATCCAGAAGAGGGCATTGGATTTCCTTAGACCTGGAGTTACAGGAGGTTGTGAGCCACCTGCTTAGGTCTGAACTCTGGTGCTCTGCAGAAGCAGCAAGTACCCTTAGCCCTGAGCCACTGCTCTTGCTCCTCAGTGCACATCCTGTTTTTATTTTAGTTTTCATTTTTATGTTCCTCTCATCCACAGTTTCTCCTTCCTCCCCTTCCTCTAGACTCTTCTCCCTGCCACATCCCCTGTCTCTCAGATTCACTCTGCTTTCACCTCCCCTCAGAGAAGAGCAGGCCTCCCAGGGATGTCAATCAAACACCTATAGCACAAGTTACAATAAAATCATCACATCATGGCTGGTAAAGGCAAACCTAGCAGGAAGTAAAGAGTCCCACAAGCAGGCAAAAGAGCTAGGCTAGTGCCAGCTCCCACCACCAGGAATCCCACAAGAACACCTAGCTACTCAGCCCTATCTATCTATCTATCTATCTATCTATCTATCTATCTATCCATCCATCCATCTGCATGCATGCAGAGGACCTAAGTCAGAGACCTACAGGCTTCTTTATCTCTATGAGTCCCTATGAATCCCTTGGTGGCCATGTCCCAGAAGTCTCTGGTTCCTTTGATCCTTCCTCCCTCCTCTCCAAGACTCCCCCAGCTCTGCCTAATATTTGGCTGAGGGACTCTGCTACCGTCAGTTGTCTGATGAAGTCTCTCTGGTCTTTCTGATGATGATTATGCTATGTTCCAGTCCTAGAGCACTGCAGGCAGGGTAAACTTAGAGCTCAGAGGCTTTGCCCCATAGCCCACAGTCTTAAACTACCGTTTACCAAGTCTGCTGCATCCTTTCATGCAGTTGTTACTGAAATTTTAAGGGAGCTCCTTTTGTGCTTGTCTCATGTTTCAGAGGAAATCAGAGGTCCCCTCTTGGTGTTTTTAGTCTTATTAATAAAGTGATTTAAGAATGGACTCAAACAGAAGCCCAAGGCAAAAGTTTTTTCTCCACTGAAGAAATAAGCCAATTCAGCCAAATTAAAAGTAAAAAAAGGCAGGTTTATGTGGGAATGGACTCCCAGAAGAGTTTGCCAGTCTCAGGGGACAAGACTGAAAAGAGTGGAAGGCAGATTATGGAGCAGAAGTTGTTTTATAGACTGTAGGAAAATGATGTATCTGCCACTCAAGAGAGAGAGAGAAAGAGAGAGAGAGAGAGAGAGAGAACCATTTGGGGGAGTGGGCAAGCAGCTTGGGACACCAATGGAACACAAGGATGATTTTATTAGAGAGTCAAAGAAAACCCCCAGGACAGACCAACTGTAAATCCTTGCAGCCAGGGGTGGAATATGGAGAAAAGAAAGAAGGAACACGGCCATCCATTTGAGTTAAGCCTGCCTGGAAGACTGCCACATGGCAGACAATTAGATATACAACAAAGAGATGCTTTTACAGAAAGAGGAGGCCCAGGGTACCATAAAAAGCCTGTAGTGTTAGGAAAAGCATGCTCTGCAAGAAACAGAAGAAAAAGTTATGCTTTTCTGAGTAGTTCCGAAAAGTGAGCTGTTTTCCAACTTTGTAAACTACTGTACTAGGGTGGAATTCTGGGAAGAAGCGCATCATCTCATTAAAGAGAAATTACTCTTCCTTTCTCTTCAGCCTTGCCTGAGAAGAATCCATGTCCCTGAAGAATCCATGTCACTGTCAGATCATCCACCTGTCTGACTGGAAAGTTAATCTTAGGTTTTTACCTAGGCCAGAGATGTCATTCTCTCTAAGCAGGGAACACTTTCTGCTCATGAATCAACACTATTGTGACAGAAGAGGGGGAAATGTAGTTTCCAAAGACTGAGAATGAGGAGAGGCGAGCTGTTCAGTTTGTAGGAAAGCTACTTTGAAGATGTATTAACCTGAACACAGATTGGAACTTGGTAAAGCAATTAACCAAGTGAAAATGGGTTAGTTTAGATTGTATCAGACTATCTGAATTCTGGAAAGCAAGAGATTTTGCTAAACTTAAGACTTGCCAGGAGGAAGACCAGTTTCATTCTGGCCAGGAAGATGAACACTGGCCAGGTCCATACCCAGGATTCTCAGAGAAATGACTCTAAATTTAGGTGAGTCAGGTGTTCATAAAGGCACCCCCCCCCCCCAGGCTATGGTACTTCCAGTCTTCATTCAATTAGGAGGAAGCATCCTGACATACTTATGTATATATAAGCTTATATATCTCTATCTCTTGCCTATGAGTTATTAAGCACGTCCTGTGCAGTTGGGGCAACCAACCCTGCTTATTGAAGTGGAAACACAAGGTTTGTTTTCTCACAAGAACCACAGCCCTTGGTATTCCAGGAAGTTAGCTGTCCTTGGGCAGGTGGGGCTTACAGTTTAATTTTAGCCACTAGAGTGGAGGTTTATGGTTAGGAAGGAAGTGTGATAAGGCTTTTGTTTGTTTCTCTGTTTTTGAGTTTTGCTGGGTGAAGAACAGAAGAAAGGGAGAGAAGAGTGACAGCAGGGTGAGTCCTTAGGAAGAGACACTATGTGAGGGAAATGGTAGCTAGTCACGGATGGTAGTAACTCAGGTTTTGTTTACATCAACTATTTATCAAAGGATAGGGCTTAGAATTTGAGGAAAAAGAAGGAACTGGGTGTGACTTTTCTATTTGTAGTGGGTCTCTTAGGATTTCCATTGCTGAGAAGAGCACCATAGCCAGGTCAAAGCAACTCTTATAAAAGACAACATTTAGGTGGTGCTGGCTTACAGTTTCAGACCATTACCAAGGCAGGAAGCATGGCTGTATGCAGGCACACATGGTGCTGGAGGAGCTGAGAGGTCTACATTTTGATCCAAAGGCAATCAGGAGAGACTAGAGTTTGAGCACTAGGAACCCTCCAAGCCCACCTATACAGTGACACACTTCCTCCAACAAGGCCATACCTCCTAACAGTGCCACTTCCCGTGGGCCAAGCATATTCAAATCACAACAGTGGGAGTTATGGGTTGAATAAGAAATGTCTCCTGTGGTTTCACTGATAGGTTTTCTCTGCAGATGAAATAAGCCAATTCAGACAAATTAAATGGAAAAAAGGCAGGTTTATTTGGGAGTGGGCTCCTGAGCAAGTTCATCAGTCACAGGGGATGAAACCAGAAGACATGGAAGGCAAACTATGGCATGAGGACCTTTTATAGACTGTGTGGGGTTTGGGGGTGGGGACTTGTGAATTCAGGCAAGGGGGTTAGAATGCCTGTTAGGAATATCACAAATGTGAGACTGGGCCTTTTTGGCCCCTTTTCTGCTCTGAGTGGATGGGGTTGGAGGGACAGGGAGGAAATAGAATTTGCTGGACCATGTGGGGGAGGGGGCAATCTGGGGACTCCAATTGAACATCCACATATTTGAACACATGGTTCCCATTTAGTGGTTGTTTGGTTTTGGATCTGTACAAGGTACTGAGGTGCATACTTTACATATCAAAGCAGACCTGGTCTCCAGGTTCTCCCAGCATCCCTCAGCCCATATCTCCCACACCCTGCCCCCAACTTTGAACTTTTTTTTATGTGCATAATTGCTTTTATTTAATACTGCTTCCATGTTACATAGTTTCTTTTGAATATTTTTGTTTTGTTTTGTTTTTAAATTTAGTAGGGGCTTCTATTTTGTTGTTGTTGTTCTTTTTTTGATACTTTATTTACATTTCAAATGTTTCCCCCTTTCCAGATCTTCCCTTTGGAACCTCCCTATTCCTTCCCCCCATCCCTCTGCCTCTATGGGGGTATTCCCCCACCCACATACCCACTCTGGGCTTCCCTCCTTGGCATTCTCCTATTACTCACTGATAAGTGGTTATTAGCCCACAAGTTCGGAATACCCAAGAGTCACTTCACAGCAACCATAGGTCTGAGTGTGAGGTCCCAGATGGAGGAGTTGGAGAAGGGACTGAAGGAGCTGAGGGAGTTTGCAGCCCCATGGAGGGAGCAGCAGTGTCCATTGGCCTGACCTCCTGTTGCTCCCGGAGACTGGATCACCAACCAAAGAATACACATGGAGGGACCCATGGTGCTGGCCACATATGTGGCAGAGGAGGGTCTTGTTAGCCATCAGGGGAGGAGAGGTCCTTGGGCTGGAGGGTGTTAGATGCCCCAGTATAGGAGAACTTTGAACTTTCTAGCCTAGGGATTGGGCTGCCCTTCCCCAGAGGCTATACCCTATAGCCAGACATTTGATCTGTCTTTCTCACTTTCTTTTTTCTCTGCGAGAGCCCCTCTCTCTTTCTCTTCCCCCTCCCCCTCCTCCCATGGCAACTTCCCTGGCCTCAGTCCTTGGGGCCAGTGAACTCACCCAAGAGAGCAGCTTCCCAATACACCTGCCTTTAATATAATCTAATCTGGCTTGAATTGGTTCATTTCACTGGCAGAGAAATAATCTCTGAGTGGTGCTGTTAGGGAGGATCATGAGATTTTGAGGATGTGAAGCCATGATGGAGGAAGTATGTCACTGGAAGTGGGCTTTGAGGGTTTACACAATCACCCAATGTCTGTTTATCTCTCTGCTTCCTGTGTGGGACTGAGATGTTCTCTCTCATTTCTGTTTTCTGCCCTATTCTTTCCCTCCCATAAAGGACATCTAACCCTCTGCAACCGTAAGCCAACTTTTCTTTAAGTTGCGTTTGATCTTTGTATTTTATCATAGCAACAGAAGAGTAACCAGTATAGTGCGGAATTGGGGCTTTTGTTTAGCAACCTGCAGAAAATGGGGACATGATGTTCTGGGGGACAGGGTGGATAAGGGTTTTCCTTTGAGGACGATGGATTTGCAATGCCTAATAGAGGTCCGAAAGGAAATGTTGAGTAGGCAGTTATATAAATGAGTCTGGAGTACAGGAAGGAAGTCAGGGAAATACATAAATGTTGGAATCATTAAACGTGTGAAAATCATGAATTGAATAAAAAAGACATGGTGGCTGAGTATATTACAGAGCCTAAGAGCACCTTGTGAGAACTAGAATTTCAGATGTTTAGAGAAGTAGGCAAGACCAGTGAGGGCAAAGGAAATCTAGTGGCCCATCCAACCAAAAGGCAACCAGTGTTTCCTAGAAGGCAACCGAGAAACTGTTTGGAAAAGAAGTATGTCGGCAACTGTGTTGAGTTGAGGAGAGGTCAAACTGAAGACTGGAATCGGAACATGATGTTTGGTTTGATGGAGATCGCTGGCAGTGTTTCAAGGAATGTTTCCAGTGTGGCAGTGGAGATCAGGTTGACGGGAGTGGCTTGAGAAGCAGACACTAGACAGGTAGATATCTCTCTGTTTGATAGGTTACCTCTTCACTGGTGAAATGAGCCAATTCAAGCCAGATTAGAATATATTAAAGGTAGGCTTATTGGGAAGCTGCTCTTTTGGGTGAGTTCACTGGCCCCAAGGACTGGGGTCAGGGAAGTTGCCATGGAGAGTGGGGGAAGGGGGAAGAAAACAAGAGAAAGGGTCTGGCAGAGAAAGAAAAGGAGGAAGAGAAGGAGGAGGGGGGAGGAGGAGGAGGAGGAGGAGGAGGAGGAGGAAGGAGGAAGAGAAGGAGGAGGAGGAGGAAGAGAAGGAGGAGGAGGAGGAAGGAGGAGGAAGAGGAGGAGAAGGTAAAGGAGGAAGGAGGAGGAGGAAGGAAGAGGAGGAGGAGAAGAAGAAGGAGGAGGAGGAGGAGGAAGAAGAAGAAGAAGAGGAAGAGGAAGAGGAAGAGGAAGAGGAAGAAGAAGAAGAAGATCTGTGAAACATGTACCTCAGTCCCTTGTCTTGGGGTCCAAAAACAAACATCCCAGCCTTTCGTTGATCATAAATGAATAATGGACACGGTAATCATCCATGACTACTTCCTGCTGACATTGGGGCACAGTTTTGTAGTGTGGGAAAAAGCTGGAATGTGGGGCAAGTCCAGAAAGAGCTGGTTGCTTCACTGCTGTTCAGGTTGTGGGACCATCTTGGGGTGGGAGTGTGCAGACCCAGCTGAAGCAGTCTGTGAGGCTGGGCCAGAGCACCTGTCAGTAACTGTGTTGGAGCTCTCCTAGATGCTGGTTCTGAGAGAACCCCTGGATGTTAGGGGCAGAAGATAGAGGAGTTTAGGGAGAAAAACGTCTTGGAGGGTGTACATTTGAAACTCTTAGGCCCATGGTCTTGGTAGTTGGAGGAGGGGTGGCGTGTCCCTGGTCCAGGGAAAGGGAAATAGACTCTTGAAGGGTCAATACACAGAAAGAGAAGTGAGGTCATTGCTGGCAGGGATCATGAAGTCTGTGTATGGTTTTTTGTTTTTTTGTTTTTCCTAACTGGGAAAAATATTTACATGCTGATGGACACTGAGAAAGAGATGGCTCCAGTTCCAGGGAAGATAAGGAGAGGGAGCAAGATGCAGATTTTCAACAGAAACAGAAGTAAGCTTCGCTCAACAACAGCAGACTGGAGCCAAATGCAAGCAATAATCATCCTGTTGTCATTTGGAACTAAGAAGAGAATATTTTCCCCTGGTTATTCCATAAATCAGGGATCTTGTATTTTCTTAACGACTATATTTGTACATGTGTATAAAAAAATACAAAACATTTACAAGTTCCTGGCAGACAAGTTCTGTGCCTGGCCTCCACAGGCATGCAAATTGTCAATGGACTATTTGCATAAAAGTTACCCATCAACCCAACACTTTCCCAAGTAACAAGAGTAACAAGATCACTGTCACAGTCTGTGAAGCAAAGTTGTAAAGGAAAGCATTTTTCACCAGCCCCTCATCCATCATTTAACTCTTTTATTAAAGCAATTATGTCAGTGGCTAACTGTCTCATTTGTTTAAGCAACCCTGCAAGTTTACTGGAGAGCTTTCCTGCTTGCTTTCTCAGAGGCATCTCTAGAAGGTATTGTGTCTCTGTGGGCATGTGAAGAGTCCTCTTCTTTTTCTTCTGAAGTATTTTGTTTGTTCATAGAATAGCACATCTCACGGGTGTTTTTTTTTTTTTTTTAATTCTTCTGTTACCATGTGTCATCCTTGTTCTGAGCACGGTTGAAAACATAGGAAAGGCACAGTGGGAGCAGGGAGGTGTTTCTTGCTTCCCAAGTAAAATCAGTAAATTCAATTTGTGTCAAAAGGTCAAGGGAAAAGTATACAACGCAGAAGGCTTTTCTCCGTATGGGGCATGTGGTTGGTTATTCTTTTTTAAAGAGCACACAATGAGCACCAGTTATTAGGGTTTTCAGGCTTCTTCATTAAGCCAAGTTCTGATAAGTGTTCACAGTTTTTGCAACTTCTCTTTTAGAGCTAAATCTTATACTTTGAAAATCATGTTTATTTTATGTGTGTTCATGCACATATGCATGTGTGCCACAGCATGAATGTGGATTCATATATATATGTGGTAGCCCCGTGCTCTGCGTCCAGGGCAATGGTTTTGTCCTAGTTGCCCTACGTTGAGAGTTAGCTTAGACAGAAGATGGATGCTGTATAGGAAAATAGAGACTTTGACTCTTGAGATGTGCTGGACACTCACAGAGAGATGGTCATTTGCAAGTATCTTACAAACTCCAGCTCAATGACTTGTTCTCCTTTCTCCAGCCCTGCAGTCAGTGTGACCACCCTGTTCTCTTCAGCAGTTGGTCTGCCCATTGTTCTGCCAGTTACTTTCAGGTTGTTTTTCTTCAAATGAAATGTGATGTTTCCTGAAAGAAAAAGAAAGAAAGAAAGAAAGAAAGAAAGAAAGAAAGAAAGGAAGGAAGGAAGGAAGGAAGGAAGGAAGGAAGGGTGAGTGAGTTTTGTTATGTTGTCCAGGCTGGCTTCCAACTCATGATCCTCCTGCTTCTATCTCCCCTGTCCTGAGATTACAAGTGCATAACACCACACCTAACAAAGTTCAGACACACAGAACGTATAGAACAGCTTGGTGGAGCTGACTGGACAATGTAGTGTGGTCCAGCTTCACTGAGAACCCTGACTCAAAAGAATAACACAGAATCTCGATAGAGCAGGATACTAGCTGTTCATCTCTGCTCTCTGCATGTGTGCCCTTGGGTGCCTGTGCACACATCCATATACACCACAAGCATGTACACACACATGGTTTCTTTAATTTTATCAATATGCATTTTTTCCCAATGCTGGGGATCAAACCCAGAGCCTTGTACATGCTAAACAAGTCCCCTACCCTTATTAGGCCACCCTATAACACTATTTTCAATTATTTTTTACAAGAATATTTATTTAGTGGGCTGGAGAGATGGCTCAGTGGTTTAGAGCACTGACTGTTCTTCCAGAGGTCCTGAGTTCAATTCCCAGCAACCACATGGTGGCTCATAACCATCTCTAATGGAATCCAATGCCCTCTTCTGGTGAGTCTGAAGACAGCTACACTCATATACTTATGTATATGCACTCATATACATAAAATAAACCAATAAATCTTTTAAAAAAGAATATTTATTTATATATTACAGTGGACTAGATATTCTTACTTCTGGATACAACATGATTCTAAAATGTTTTTAAAAGAGAGCATCATGATTTCCAAGAAAACCTGCAACTTAACTGTAAAACTTCTTCAAGGTGTGTTGAGTTAGCACTGCCAGCCTACTAGAGTAGGAGAGAACTTTGGAGAGAAGCCCATGTATCAAAGCTGTTGAGCGGGCTTGGTCACCAGTTTTTCAAATGGAATATAATTGCAGTAATTAAGACACAGGCAGCAGATCCTCTGGGTCATGCATTTGGCTGACCCACTGCAGAAGGTGTGGAGAGCCCTGTTCTGGGAAAGCTTGAAGACCACACACAGTGGAAAAAAAATCCCACGAAAAATCATGTCTATTCATAGATTCTGCCAAACCAAGGTACAGAGCAGCAAATATCATCTAGCTATGGGCAACAGGTTTGAATAGTTTTTGTGTGAACCAAAATATGTCATTCTTAGAAGAAAGTACCCCATCATCCCCACCTTAGTTTTATTTTCTGGGTCTCTCTGTCTTTCTGGGTCTCTCTGTATCTCTGGGTCTTTGTCTCTTTCTGTGTCTCTGTCTCTCGGTCTCTGTCACTCTCTCTGTCTCTCTGTATGAGTGTCTCTCTCTCTCTCTCTGTGTATGTGTGTGTGTGTGTGTGTGTGTGTGTGTGTGCAGTGGTGGGGCATGAAGGTCATGAAGGTGGGGCATAAGGTCAGAAGTTGGGAGTTGGTTTTCCCTTACCATGCAGATCCTGAGGATCAAATTCCAGTCATCGGGCTTGGTAGAAAATGCCTTTACTCCTTGAGTTACCTTGCTAGTCCAAGCATCCCCATTTAAAGCTGTAGAATTGTAGAATTAAGCCTCAGAGAGAAAAGCTCTGCCTTTGAGTTTTTACAGCTGTAAAGTCACTGCATGGTCCAGGCCCATCAAGAAGTATTTCAAAAGTTGGGGGCAACTCACTACCAAGCACCAAAAACCATAGACAACTTTGTCTTTGAAATTGCAATCTAGGCAGAGGATAACCCTGTTGTGAGGGAAGGGAACCCACTGTAGCCCCAGTGAAGAGGGTCCTGGGAATTTTCAGTGGGCCAAACATAGCAGTTTCTAGCTATGATGAGTGTGTTGGATCTGGGTGCTACAGTTTTGTTTTGTTTTGTTTTGATGTTTTGTTTTCTGTTTTTTTTAATAGTATGATCCTCATCAGAGACAGCTGGAAAGATGGCTCAGCAGGTGAGAGTACTTCCTGCCCTTCCAGAAGACCCATGTTCAGTTCCTAGCACACATACTAGAAACCAGCTGTTAACTCTAGTTCCAGCAAATCTGTCTTTCTCTTCTAGATACTGCATACATGTGCAAATACATACATCTCAGACACATACAGTCACACTCTCACAATAAATAGACACATCTTCCTCATTTCTTAGTTCTAAAAGAATATCAAACTACTTAAAAAGTAAGGGTGCTTGAATTTAATCATCCAACAGACAACGAAAATGTTTTGTAAGATGTGTGCTCTCTGAGGAGATCAAAGCATACGTAAGTATATGAAGTATACTTGTGCTAACTGTGTTTGTGAATAAACTAAAGGCATGGTGTGTGTGTGGGGGGGGGAGACAAGAATTGTAGCCTGTTTATGGCAGAGAAACTTAGAGAATGACAGACCTAAAAATTGAAGACAATTCCCTCTATAAATTTCCCGGGTTCTACAGTGACACAGGCCTAGTCCTTCTGTTCATGGGACTGATTAGTTCTATTGGCTGGAGCCTGCCTCTGTGTTGTTTCCTCTGATGTGTTAGAGGAAGGTACATTTCTGGATTTTGCTTCTCTGGAAAGTAAGTGAAAATTCTGTGCTTTCTCATGGTGCTTAAATGACCATCCAGGAAGACGAGGAGCCTATGCTTCTCATGTGGCAGACTGGGCAAGCAGGGAAGACTGGCCCTGTGGTTTGTACTGGGCACCTTACATAATCTCATCATGTTTTTGGCCTTTACTGTCTTCTGAACAGGGGCTAATTGGTCTACAGTAATGCATTATCTAACAAATCCCAGTGAAAGGACACCTTTTTATGGCCATTCAGCCCTGTTGAAGACCACTCCATAAATCACAGAGCATAAAACTTGTTGGATTCACAGCTGGAACTGCAGGGTGTGGGGTGGGTGAGTTTGCATAGTTTCCAGATGCTAAAATTTTATTCAGGATAAACTGGGTCAAATCCAAGTCTAAATCTGAAGGACTGAATAATATTATTAAGCAATCTTTTTGTTTGTTTGTTTGCTTTGCCTTTGTTGTATTTCTCTGTTCAACACCAATACCCAGAGAATATGCATTTTCCCGTTTGCTAATGGAACATATACTAAATGTGATTATACATTTGACCTGAAAAAAACATTAGCACCTTCGCCCCAATTGAAGCACTCATAGGATGCAGGCTCTAATCAAAAGCCCTAAGTAATATATTTAAACCGGTAAAACAAAATAATGGAAACCACTTTAAATTTGAAAAACAAACAGAACCTCTTCTAAAGGCTCTTGAATGGAGAGGAAATAACCTAAATTAGAAACGCTCTAGCAATTAATGCAAATGAGCTCTGTTCATTGAGAAATGCCCAGGATGGGAACGGAGCCCAATGCAGAGCAAAAGTCACGGCTTTCAACATTTTAATGATTTTTAGTGTAAACAAATAAAACAATTAGCTTAGGAAACTCGAGAAAGAATGACAAAATTAATCACAAAAATAAGAATGTGATGATTTGATAAATACATGACAATTTTTTTTTTTGGTATTTTTAAGAAATCTACCTACAGATTTTGCAGAAACACTGTATTTAATCACTAAAATGGAAACTGCTGTTTTTCTTTTTCTCTAATGACACTTAATAGATAGATGTGTCATATAAAATAATACAATGCTCAAATTAAATTTAGATTTCAGATGAGTGTTTGCTCAGTGTAAGTTCTTAGCACACTTCGAACATACTTATGCTAGCACTATTCCTCTTCTCAAGTTCAAGTTGCACTGTAAATATATCTTTCGCTGTTTTCTGCTAAATCTGGCAATGGGAATAATGGAAGAGAGTGTCTTGAAAGCTTAAAATGTAAAGGATATGCTGGCTTTATGGGTAAAGGCACTTGCCTCAAAGCCAGATTACCGGAGCTTGAGCATTGGGAATCACATGGTGGAAGGAGAGAAGCAATTCTTAAAAATTGGTCTCTGACTTCATACTTGTGCAGGTCAAGGTTCTTGCTACCAAGCCTGATGGGCTCACTCTTCAGGATGCCATGGAGGACCAGTACGTTCAAGCTTTCCTCTGACGATCCATGCAGGGGTGACATGGACGGACACACACACACACACACACACACTAAATGAAAACAAAACAAACAAAAAACCTAGTGGCTGGAGAGATGACTCCATGGTTAAGAGCACTTGCTGCATGCAGATCTTTCAGAGGACTGGGGTTTTATTCCCAGCTCCCATATGGCTCTCACACTTACCTGTAACTCCAGTTCCAGATAATTCAATGCTCTCTGAAGGCACAGACATGCATGCTGGCAAAACACCCATGCACGTGAAATACAATCAGAAGAATTTCTTTTAATTTAAAAAGAAAATCGAGGCGACAATATAGATTTTGTTTGTTTGTCTGTTTTTCCAGAGAGGGTTTCTCTGTGTAGCCCTGGCTGTCCTGAAACTCGCTTTGTAGGCCAAGCTGGCCTCGAACTCAGAGATCCATCTGCTTCTGCCAACCTAAATGCTGGGATTAAAGGGCTGTGTCACCACCACCCTGCAAGAATATATATATAAGAAAATAAAAATTATACGATTGCTTCAAGTAGTAACAAAATAAGAAGCAAAGTTTTAAGTTTAATGGTGTAAAATTATTACAAGAAAGAAACCAAGATTTCTGCCTCATTGTGGAGGAGAAGACCAGATTTAACCTTCCACAATAAAACTGGACAAGGCATACGGAGAAGCTATTTTTAGATTTGGCCAATGGACTCTGAAGCAGGCATTGCTTGGAGACAGGATGGGTGAAGTAAGCCCTCAGATCTTCTGGGCTTATTGCTTAAGGCAATTTTCAGACATAAGAATGTGGAAAAGAAACCCACATAAAGCCTTGCTGAGGTGTGAAGTACGCTGGAGGCAGACACAGCCAGAAGCTGCAACACACAGCTCCAGAAATGACGGACATTGAAACAAAAGCTAGAAAATCCATCTGGGGAAATCTCGTGAGGCCCAGCTGAGCATGCGCAGAGTGAAGCGCTATAGAAAACGGAACTGAGAATGATGAAGAGCAGTAAACCGAGTTGATTCCCACAGTGCATGCAGGACTCGAGAGACTGGAGCTTAAAGGCAGCGACGCAGAGGAAATATGAGCAGTCTTACTTGAGATTATAGGTTCAGACCTCTTAAGTGATGCACTTAAAATCATATAAAGTTGGATTTATCAGACAAGTGCAGAGTGCATTCAGTTATTTGTATAAATCGAGTGTAATCAAATGGGATTATTCAAGGAATGCAAAGATAGTATATTAAAGTGCTTCTCAGTTTAGCAAGTATTCTCAGTAGAAGCTCAAAGTTAAGTGGAAATCGATGAAAAATTCTTACATATGTAAAACAATGTTGTTAGATATAAACAATAACCATTACATTAGATACTAAATAATTCTATAAAGTTAAGGAAAAGTAGATGTAATTTTCGCTTTTTCACTTGAAAAAAAAAGATTTATTATCATCTGTACACGTGTGTGGGCATGGTATGTCTATGTGTCTTGGTGTGTTTAAGTGTGTGTAGGTGTGTGTTTGAGTGTGTAAATCAGAGAAAAACAGTTGGAAGTTCATTCTCTTCCTCTAGTTTGCTGAGGCAGGGCCTCTCCTATTCTGCCTCTCTGCCCATGAACTTCTGGAATGTTCTCCTGTCTCTGCTTTCCTTCTTTCTCTAGGAATGCTGGGACTGGAGCTTTGAGCCTCCACAGCAAGTGCTTTTACCCACTGAGCTATTTGTTAACTCTATATTGACGTTTCTTTCTAATTAATGTAGAAAGACAAAAATAAGTGGCATTTTTATCAGAAATGACACAATCATTGTTCTGTGCCCCAAATGACCAAATGCTTAGAAAATTAAACAAATCTCAATGCTGTAGATTTCGGACTCATAGTAGAGACCATAAATATATTTGGAAGCAAGATAAATACATAGAATGGGTTTATTTATATCATCATCAATTAGTAGTCAGCATTAATTTAAAAGATCCAACTGATAAACATCTCAGGTCAGATGTACAAGCCACATGAAGTCATCAATGCCTTTTTGCCTGAAGAGAGGGAGGCCTTAGTCAGTCCAGTAAAAACTCTCATTGAAACAGGCCATTCGAAGTTACTTTTGGTAAGTGGCCTCTACCCTCAGACTCACAAGGCAAGTAAAAGCAGGAAGAAAGCCCCACATTTCTGTTTCCATTTTGTGTGTGTACTTTGGCTTTCTGTTAAGAGTTAGCTTGAATTCCAGGAAAAAGGAAACCTCTCAGGACAGTTACCCATCCCTAACAACAACCTGCCTCAACTCACCTTGAGAGATAGGCTGTCCCCTCATGATTACCAGATCAGTTTAACCATTTATGAAAAGCAGACCATTTTGCAGGACCAGAGCTGAGACAATGATGCATCAGGGGTGGGCAAGACCACACCTTGACAAAGACTGCTTAATTACAAGTACTTCTGGCCGGCAGTGGTGGCGCACACCTTTAATCCCAGCACTTGGGAGGCAGAGGCAGGTGGATTTCTGAGTTTGAGGCCAGCCTGGTCTACAGAGTGAGTTCCAGGACAGCCAGGGCTATACAGAGAAACCCTGTCTTGAAAAAAAAAAATTACACGTACTTCTTTACTTCAGTTTGAAGCTAAACCCTATGCCATCACCCAGAAGATGGACTTGGGGTGCCTGGATCTCTTTATGTGTTCTTCTCAGTACAACCACAATGACTAAATATCTCATCTGCTTTTCACTAACTCTCATGAGTCTCATTAATTTGGGGCAACATTTGGGGTGATGGCTGAGCCTGGACTCAGGTTGCCAGAGCCTGGACTGTTATCTCAAAGCTTCAGTGATACTATTTATTGTAAGAGGGATAATGGTTTATGCTGGAAATGGTGGCAGAAGCCTGTGATCCAGCACTTAGGAGACAGAGGCAGGTGGGTCTTTCTTAGTTTTTTCTATGCAATGGGTTCTAGGACAGACAGACCTGGAGATACTCTGTCTCAAAAACAAAAACAAACAAAAACAAAACAAAATCAAATAATATAAGTTAAATATACTACTATATATAAGAAATCAGTCAATCAACCAAACTGTAAGGAAATGCTAAGAGCAGACCTGGAACAAATGTGTTCTGTAATAACTGTCAGACTGTGATAACTGTAAATTGGATTTACCTTTGAAAACAAAAAGGCAATGACTGTGGCTGTGGCTCTGAGATAAATCAAGAGCTTAACACATAGGAATGTCTTGGTTTAATTCCCCAGCTCAAAATTAACAATAATTTTTAAAAAGTACAACATTGCAATAGATGTAATGAACATTTTATTAAAGAACTAACTATAAAAAGTAGAATAATTAAGACACTAGTGCTGATACTTTACTATTCTGAGGTAGTTTTTAAAGTAGGATAGAGAATTCAGGAGTCACAATGAAAAAAAAATTAGCACCTATTGCTTAAACATAGAAAACAAATTGGGAAAAAATGATGTAAACAACATTGAAGAACAAAGCCAAAATAGACTGATCAAGGAGAAACTCAGAATATAGATATCTGTCTACCTACCTACCCACCTACCTACCTATTCTATAGCATCAGTGATATGTAAAGAGTTATGACAAATCAATGAAGTAGAGCAGTTACTCCACAGGAAGCTGCAAAGTGTATGAACAGGCAACTTGGAAAAATCAGATGATCAAATAAAAAAACTATGCTAATATTGTGCATATTTGAATTAAAATGAGATGTGATTGTTCAGGTTTAATTTATATTTGCAGTAATTCAGTGGCTAATAATAGCCTAGAATCTGTTGATTGTTGGGCCATAAAAAGTTCTCAGCCAGAAGTAGTAGTGCTTGCCTTTAATTCTAGCACTGGGGAGGCAGAGGCAGATAGATCTCTGAGTTCAAGGCTAGCCCTATCTACCCAGAGAGTTTCAGGACAGCCAGAGTTACATAGAGCGACCCTGTTTCACAAAACAAAAAGACAAAAACAAAAAAGATTTCTGAGCACTTTGGCGATCATAGACCATTACAGGAGTTTTCGAATGGAATTTGACATGATTCACCAGGTTTAAAACCACTTCTACCGTTTGATCAATGAATGTACTTTTAGGACATGGAGAACGGACACTTCTTCCTAACACTAGCTTTCAGTCCCAAGGCAGCCACCTGCTTTGGTCCCATGCTGAGATGCGGTACAGCCCAGAAGTCACTAACTAGCTTCTTCTCTTCTAGCAGTCAGTTCCCTTCCTCATGCCATTTTAGACAAACTTGTCCTCAAACCTCGTCGTTCTCAGAATATTTTACACCAGTAGTGTTTATTTTCTCATTATTATGGCTGTGTAGATGAGTCAGAATTTCTCCCCTTTGGCCCCAAGAATGCTGCTCCTGCATAAAGTCCCAGGATCATAGCTTCTCTTCCTTGAAGGAAGCCCTGTATTTACATGAGTCCAGCTCAGAGGAACTCACTGAGACACCCAGAATGGATGTGTCTTTCACTGCTTCTAGATTCTATTATTTTTATTAGAGTTATTTGCAGTGTCTAGGATCCAGTCCAGGGCTGCTGGTATGCTAGGCTACCAGTCCTACTACTGAGCTATATCCAAGATCTCTAGTTCTTGCTAATCCCTTGTACTTCATGCATTCTAAAATGTAGAAGTATTCTTCTTCCTTTCCTCATTGGTGGAATTATGGCATCTTAAAGTCAGTGTTTTGCGGCTAATAGGTAGTGGATTTTAGTTTCTTAGTGGGTCCTAAGATAAGATTGTATCTCTTTATAGTCATTAGTATTTTACTCCTGACAATTAGTTGTTAAATATAGTTTAATGAAAACATCAGGCCCATGTTATATTGCTGCTGTGAGGTTTGATATCAATGCTGTCACTTAAGGTTTGCTTAATTGTGCTTGCCTTTTGTTTTTTTAACCTTTCTTAATGTGTTGTCAGCATTTTAGAGAGACTTTTTCTTAGTTTGAAGGCTGCTTACCAGAACAGGCATTTGCAAACTGGCAATTGACTTTAGGGTTGCTCTTGACCCTGACCATGCCACAAGCTCTCATTTGCGGGACTCATTTTATTTAGCATCTTTGCTTTGCTTGTGGGTTTCTGTCCTCTCTCTTCACAAGCCCTTCAAATGCCCACTTCCTTTCTCTGGAGAGTTTACATGAACTAAGATGAAACATTCTTTCTGAAAGAGGCTAAGTTGAGGATAGCACCCTCACAGCCATGTAGATGGGGGCAGGCTTCTGCAGTTCCCAGCTCCAACTTTCTAATTTCTGAAAACCTTACCTCTGTGTTTTGGGGACAAGCAGCTAAGGAAACACATGGATGTACTTTTTAAACTCTGAAGCTTTGACATTTCTGGGTGTTATTAATAGCCTCAGAGGGCACCTTTAGTAATAGCTAGATTTAACTAATTTCCTGAGCAATGACGCAAAGCACCCCACATACTGAGTTAATCTAGGATGAATTCCTCACTTTCTACTATAGATCATTATTGTATCTGTACCTGCTCTCATGTTCAGATAACCCTACAAAAAAAATAGAATTACATCAAGGTCACCTCCCAGGCTTATGACACAGTAAAGGGAAAATGTACCTATTTTTTAAGCCAAGTTGCTCCATCATGGGCAGATTGCCTTCCATCCGTACCGCATTCTTTCTACACATAATTCTACAGTGAACATCCTGCTTCTGTAATCTTGTAATCAATCTGCAACCATAGGATCAAGTACAAATTGCTAAGCAATGCCCAGCTCTGTGCACCATGATATTCGGTGAACAATAGAATAGTAATTCCAGAAGAGACTCCGAGTCAATTCCTTTGCCCTAACGGGTAATCACTTCTGAAGCTTCTAAGACAAATTATAAGTGGGTCTATTCTTAAAGACTTCCCGAGGTGATTTGCCAACCTCTCTCAGAAGCACCTTTCCAATATTTAGCAAATGTTGCTGTCAGTAAATACTTCTTTGAACCTCAAGGAAATTTCCTATGGCACAGAATAATCATTTTTGTGTTTGTTTTGTTTCTACCTCAGAGAAAAGAGGCAATACTGACAAGAGGCAGTGTGTTTGAGTTATCTCTGACTTGTTAAAACTCTTTGTCTTCAAGGTAACATTCAAATTCCTTAGTGTAACATAAAAGCTGGCCAGACTCAGCCACTGGCTTCATTCAGAATACTGACTCTATTATGCAGTGCATGTAGCTCTGTTTAGCTCTACTAAGTACTATTTGAACCCTAGCCACATGATGTACCTTGATATATTTAGCTGGAATATTGTCTATCCTTGTCCTCCTAATTTGACATTTTTTTTTCTTTTAGAAAACAAAACAAAACTTATTATCAATATTATTATTTGGGGTTGGGTCACATGTATCTCAGGCTTGCTTTGAACTGTTTGGATAGCCAACGGATGATCTTGGACTTCTGGTCCTCTGGTATAGCCTGAGTGCTGGGATTACAGATTTAACCAGTGCTGATGATCAGCCTCTGGGCTTCCTGCTACTCCAGAAACTGAGAGGAATCCTCTGCCATCTTTTCCTTTGTTTCAGATCAAGTCTTACCTCTTTCTCTGTCTCCTAAGCACTTGATAATGTTGTACTGCCTTCAAGCTTCCATTATAGTTCGCCATATTAACATGGCTGTTTAATTGTTCATATGCTCTAGATGGGGGTTCTGATGCTTTGATTGGGAACCTGTGTTTACTGATGCTGAAGGTCCTCACCCCAATTGTCTGTTTTTTTTTTTTTTTTTTTTAATCTATCAAGGAAGTTTCCAATTGCCAATGGCAGAGCATGGGGCAGGACACAGAGAGTTGTGAGGATAGGGCACAGGTTGAATCAGGAGGACTGGGGAGAGGGAAGGGGACACAGTAGCAGAGAAGATAAAGCCAACGAGCCAAGTGAGTTTTGAGGAAGTGGCCTCTGGCTACTTCCCCCACTGGGCCTGGGGTTGCAGCGGAAGATATAGAAGTGCCCAGTTATTGAGTTAGCAAAGGCATTTTAAGAATAACTGGCGTGAGGGTGTGTACGTATGTGTGTGTGTGTGTGTGTGTGTGTGTGTGTGTGTGTGTGCTTTCTATTTGTGGATCTGAGATAGCTCCTGGGCGGTGTGCAGGTGTGACCAGACAGGAACACAAAGCTGCATAGACAAAACTACATGCTACAATATGCTATTCTTTACCCTTTGATAGATGATGGGAAATAAACAGAGATGAATTATCAGGTACTGTGTATAGACAGGAACTGAATAGAAGAAATTGGTAAGTGAATGGTTGTCCCAAGACTCTTCAGTTATTCGAGAATCTAAAGGCTTTCTGTTCCCACAAATTAACATGAGTATGACTATAAAATAGAAAGACCTTCCAAGGAACCAACCTAACTGTTGGTAAGATAGGCTGACTGTTCTGCCACCATCAGAAGTTGTTGAAGGGTAAATACAAGTGTGTGTGTGTGTGTGTGACTTTGAGAGACATTGTGGCAGACCCCCATCACTAACACAAATAAATAAATAATTTGACCAAACCAGAAAGCTAAATATCACTGTTTCATTATCAGAGATTGGTTATTATTTATTTTTCCATTTGCTTTTCAGTACTGGTCAGAGGACATTTTGCAGGAGCATTTGGATGCTGGCAGTTAATGCTGTGTCAGATTCTTGCAATCAGAATGCTCTGGAAGGCTATCAGTGCCGTGAGAGATTCTGATGGCAGGAATTGAAGGACTGAGATCTGCTTATGACGAACACAACTGGTGCAGGACTGTGAGAGCCACAGTCTCAGGGTGTCCTGAGGCTTGCCTGATTCTGTGACCACTCTGCACCCATGAACGTGCCCCAGTGTCAGTAAAGCAAATTTGAACTAGGATTGAAGTCACTTTTGTTTCCTACTGTGAAGGGAAACCCCAGAAGCTACCCTGTACAAGCTCTCACACAGCTTCTTTTCTCAGCATCATCTTTTCTTCCAAATAACATGGCTACTACTAATGTAGATACTTGTTAATCTCTGTAGCCTACCCACTTCCGAAAAATGTTTTGGATTTTCTTTGAGTTCTACCTCACTCTCGTTGAGGGGCTGATGAATGTTGAACCCGTTAAGATATGGTTTTGGTGCTGTTTATTTGGGCTTAGTAGGAACAAGAGAAAAACAAAGGCTTGTATAATTTACAGACAAGGAACCCTCTTTTGCTAAGTATTCCTGAGACTGCTGTTGACATGATGCCTGTAGGATATCCCTTTCTGGACCCATCCATCAGCATTTAGGACAATAATAGGTGTTAAATTGTTGAGGGGAAATGGAGAACTTTAAGCACCATTTAATTTGCACCACAAAGAAATATTACGCAGCCTCTTTGGAATACCCATTTTCTGTTTCTAATGAGGAAAGCAATTATGATTTTGATGCATCTGTTATGACTTGAATCAGCTATTAAAGGAACAGGTGCCTTGGTGATCATGTTAATAACAGAAGTTTGAGTCTCATGTATGTAAACCTTCCAATAAATGAACAGCAGTTCCTTCCCCCTTTCTCCCTATATCCCTCTGCCTCCCAGTCTCTTCTGGAATTCCTCTCTCTCTCCTGCCTTCCCTCCTTCCTTCTCTCCTCCCTTCTCTTCATCCCTTCCTTCTCCTCGCTCCCTCCTTCCCTTCTTCCTTCTCTACCTTCTTTCTTTTTCTTTTTCTTTTCTTTTCTTTTTAAAAAAGATTTATTTATTTAATGTATATGAGTACACAGTAGCTGTCTTCAGACACACCAGAAGAGGGCATCCGATCCCATTACAGATGGTTGTGAGCCACCATGTGGTTGCTGGGAATTGAACTCAAGACCTCTGGAAGAGCAGTCAGTGCTCTTAACCACTGAGCCATCTCTCCAGCCCCGTTTTCTTTTTTCTTAAAGTAGATTCTGAGTGCCAAACAGAGATGTCTTATACTGTCTATATTACACATTTGTATTTGGGATACATTGCCTCTTCAAATGTGTCCCTTTGAAAATATTATTATTCCCTCTGGTTTCAAAAGATAAGAAGCTCGGTTCCAGATTTTGTATATTGCCCATAGTGCTGCAACCCAGACGAAACTGATGTTTTGGTAATGGGGTTGAAGGTTAAGAATCTTGGGATTACCAAGGGCAATTGGAATAGCCTGTCTTGAAGATACCTGTAACCCGCAATTTGAAGGGCGATATCTCATACCTGGCACTGAGCTTTTTACTGGGCAACACCATGCCCTCTATAGAGCATCTCCAATTAAATTCTTTTATGTGAACATATGCTTGTGCGAGCGTGTGCCCACACACACACACATCTACCTTATGAAACAGTATGTTTTCATATGGAGTTTTCAGCCATCTCTAGCCTTGGTTATCCTTCCTTCTCCACCCTTCTCTGCTCTCCCTTCTTAAACCTTTCTGCCTTTATTCTCTGCTTTGCCTTTTCATCACATGAATTCCATTCTCTCCTCTCCCTAAAGCTCTTTCTTCACCCACAGACAGTCCCTTTCTAGGTTCTCTGATTCCATGTTGAATACACAGATCTGCATCAATGCTGAGATCTATATGAGTGACAGCATGTGATGTCTGCCTTTCTGGGTTTGGGTTACATCACTCGGTCTGTGCAGGAAAGATCCCCACTTCCCACACCCTCTTTAGCAGTTGTTTTATGCTTTTCTTCTTTCTTTCCATGAGCTAACCCATTTACTGCTTGCCAAGGATGTCTCAGACACTAGTGTTTCCACTGGTCTTTAAATTCCTTCAGTCTGACCATTGACTTCACTGTGTCAGTAGACTTGGTTGAGTCTCCACCAGCTACTGTTTTCATGAAGAAAACACAGTGTCACACAGAGCCCACCTATTTATTCTGGTTTTGGTTGATTTCAATTTTCTTTACCATTTTCTAGAGGTAGTAAGTCCTGTTTTTACCAAAGATCTCGACTATTTTGGTTCTTTTAGCCATGTTACCATGACCTAGGTCCAAACCTGGAAAGCATCTTTTGTTTTCTTAATTTTAGCCATTCCAACTTGGGTGAAATGAAACCGCAAATCGGCTTTAGTACACATTTCCCTAATGGCTAAGAATGTCAAAGACTTCAAAAACTAATTAATTAATTAATGTGTGTGTGTGTGTGTGTGTGTGTGTGTGTGTGTGTTCCATGGCATGAGTGTGTCAGTCAGAGGACAGTTTCCAGAAGTCAGTTCTCTCCTTCCATCATTTGGGATCCAAGGATCAAGTTCAGATTATCAGGCTGGGGAGTAAGTGCCTTTACTCCCTGAGCCATCTTGCCTGCATGATAGTGAACACTTCATATATATGTATATGTATATATATAAATATAATTTATTTAATGTATATGAATACACTGTAGCTGTCTTCAGACACACCAGAAGAGGGCATCAGATCCCATTACAGATGGTTGTGAGCCACCATGTGGTTGCTGGGAATTGAACTCAGGACCTCTGGAAGTATAGTCCGTGCTCTTAACCACTGAGCTATCTCTCCAGTCCAATAGTGAACACTTCTAAAACATATTTTTTAGCCACTTATATGTCTTCTTCTGAGAATGCTTTCTTCATTCTACACCTCACTACACGGTTGTTTGCTTTCTCGGTGGTTTCATTGTTGTCCTGTTGCTCTGTGTATATTCTAGATAGCAATCCACTGTCAGATATATAATTGGGATTTTTATTTTTTTACATTTCTGAAGGGCTCCTCTTCAGTAAATTAGCAGTTTCTGTTGTAGTACAGAAGCTGTTTGATTTCACTAAGTCCTACTTGTTGATTGTTGGTTCAATTTTCTAAGTGAGTAAGGTCCTATTCAGAAAGTTCTTGTCTGAGCCTGTCACCCAAAGACTCTGCCCTATTCTTTCTTCTAGAACTTTCATAATTTCAGCTCTAACACTGACATCTTTGCTTGCAGGGAGAAAGAGAAAGTCAAGTGTTATTCTTATGCATGTAGATGTCCCATTTCCTAGCACCATTTATAAAAGATGCTGTCTTTTCTTCTGTGTATATTTTTGACATCTTTTCCAAATCTCAGGTGGCTGTGGGTGCGTGGACATAGAATAGTAAGATACCAATGCTGAAGACATCACACAGCTTGGTCACAGGACAAGGAGAAAAGCTGGTATTGACCAGGAAGCTAATGACCAGGGGGCAAAGATTCTCTTCTGGGTGTAATAGTGGCATGAATTTTACTGAGATACCCAACAACTTTCTACTTGGATTTTAGATTGGTCTACTCCACAAGAGGTAACTCTGCTTGACGCTGTAAATCTGGCCAAGAACCTGAGGTTGAAGAGCCCCCTGATTGAACTTACCATTATTATGTTTCTAAATGGACATTGTGTTAACCCCTACCTCTAAATCCTTATTTCAGTATTGTTAGTGAAGCTCTCAGACAGTATCCAAGAAGTGTCATAAGTAAAGGTTAACACAGAAACTCACAAGTGGTCAAAGCACAGAGAATAAGTGGGACTTTTCTCTAGCTGCTTCTTCCCCCAAGGCTCAGGAGCTAATGCGGAAGAGGATCAGAAAGCTAGTAAGAGCCAGAGATCTGGGAGGTCTGGAGAGAAACAGTGTCCTCTGGACAGGACAGGGCTGTTGTGATCATGGACTCACAACGTTGGTTGTGTGTACATGATCAAGTCACTCAACATTCCAGCTAAGAGGGCAGAAAGGCCCAGGAGCGTCCTCCCAGAAGTGAGGAGCTATTGATAGCCGATGCAGGTGGGGGAGAATCTGTTTTCTTTAGGGGTGTCTGTCTGTCAACCATGCTCCAGTGAATGGCTCCACACCAGGAATAGAGAGGCAGCACAAGTTGGACTCAGTGGGTTATAACAACAGAATAAAGACACAAAGTTGTAAGCTGGTAAAGGTAGGAACCAGGAGCAAGGAGTGAATATGATCAAAATACAGTGTATGTGTGTGTACAATTCTGAATCAATTAATAAAAGATATTATAGTAAACATTATACATGTTACAATATTGTTATAATAGTTTATAATTTTATAATACTACATTAAATTCAGAATCTTGGGATGAGATTTGAGAAATAATTCTGTTGAATGACTTTTTTTAAGCATTATATTTTTTCTTTCTTTGTTTGGCTCATTTTGTTTTTTAAAGACAGAGTTTTTCTGTGTAGCCCTGGCTGCCCTGGAACTCTCTTTGTAGACCAGGCCGGTCTTGAATTCACAGAGATCTACTTGCCTCTGCCTCCTGAGAGCTGGGAGTAAAGCACCGTTCCTGGCTTAAACGTTGTATTTTCAGTTCCTAAAATAGGTATAAAATTGTAATTATTCCATAGTCTAGAAGTACCTACATCACAGGGTTATTGTGAAATTTAATAAGATAATGATACAAATGAAGAACATTCATGCATATAATTCTTTAAAATATGCACGCACAGACTCAGACACAGATTGACAGTCACACATAGACACATACACAAACATAACACTGCTTTTAACCTTGCAGCTAGAAGGAAGGTTAGATCAAAAGATCAGGAAATTATGTAAATATTATCTCTCCAGATGATTCTGTTATACAAACATATTTGAGAACTGT
This sequence comes from Rhynchomys soricoides, assembly GCA_019843965.1. Lineage (NCBI taxonomy): Eukaryota > Metazoa > Chordata > Mammalia > Rodentia > Muridae > Rhynchomys > Rhynchomys soricoides. The sequence goes on from JADRCH010000167.1 coordinate 5,728,083, forward strand.
TGATCTGGAACATTTGTTATTGTTGATGTTTTAAAATGAGCCGATTTTTAACAAATAAGGATTTCTATCTTACACTTATAACTTCTCAGAGAAGTTGAGTCCAGAAACTTTTCCAGGAATCTCTTCTGAGGAATTCTCATTGTCTCTAAATTCCTTATTTTTTTTTAAAGATTTATATGAATACACTGTAGCTGTCTTCAGACACACCAGAAGAGTGTATCAGATCCCATTATAAGTGGTTTTGAGCCACCACGTGGTTGCTGGGAATTGAACTCAGGACCTCTGGGAGAGCAGTCAGTGCTTTTAGTCACTGAGCCATATCTCCAGCCCCTCTAAATTATTTCTTCTTCTTTTTCTGCTTCTGCTTCTGTTTTTTTGTTTTTTGGGGGGTTTGTTTGTTTGTTTGTTTGTTTTGAGACAGGGTTTCTCTGTATAGCCCTGGCTGTCCTGGAACTCACTCTGTAGACCAGGCTGGCCTTGAACTCAGACATCCGCCTGCCTCTGCCTCCCAAGTGCTGGAATTAAAGGCGTGCGCCACCACTGCCTTGCTTCTAAATTTCTTCTTAAGTAGTCTTTTTAAATGATCCAATGAGTATGAAGCCTTCACTGTCCTTTGCCCTGCAAAGACAAGAACATTTGACATGGAGCTCCACTATAAATGGATATTTATAGTGTCCCTCCTTGTCCCTCCTTGTCTTGACCGTGAATTTCAATTTAACTCTCAGAACATGACTTACTTATTTATATTTTGCTGCATCCTTATAATGTGAATGTATAGACACCTCTATTGGAACTTCCAGGAAAGGAAAGCCAGAAAAAGGTTTGAATGGGAGATTAGGAACAAAACTAATGGCAGTCTACTCATTGTTGGTAAATTAGGTGGTGATAAGCATCACCAATCCTGGCTCTGTGGTTGGATTGATCAATTTGGAACATGGTAGGGAATTTTCCATAGATTACTTCTTCTCTTTGCTTTATGTAGGTCTATGATTCAAATCTGTACTCTCTCAGTTGGAAGTGACCAAAAGCCAACTCCTGATAGCATCCAAGGGGGCCAGTGTGAGATTATATTTCAGTTCTTACACTGGCCCAGGGATCGATGTGTTAGTCTGTTTTCTGCTATAGCTAGTTCTGGGGGTTCACAATAAATCTTTAGTACTCAGTTTATAACACCTATCACACAGAGATCTCTTTCCCCTTCAGTTGGTTTCTTTCTCAGTCTATCTTTGCCTTCATCTTTCTCTGCTTCACTATTCCAGCACAAAGAGGCTGCTCTTTGTAACAATCCTAACTGTAGTTCAGGGATGGGATCCCATTGGTGGTGATCCGGATCATATGTCCATTTATCACCTCACCTCCATCTACACAGTCAAGTTTTACAGTGATTTGCTAAGCCTGGAACAGCATACCAGTCCCTCAAGGGATGAGATCAACCACATCCCAAGAATACGCAGAAGTCAGTGATGCGCGATTTAGAAAGATTTAAATATTACTTCCCCAGCTTTCCCTTCGACCAATATCTTCTTTTCTACTTGAATGAGTTGACTTTCCAGATGAGCCTGTGGGTAGGAGGCCACAGTGGAGACTTCAGTTTTTTTGAGAGGTCTGTGCCAGTAGGTTCAATATTTAATAGTAATCCATAGCAGACACCTTATACAGTTTTTTCTTTTCTTTTTCTAAAGATTCATTTATTTGTTTTACATATGTGAATACCCCATAGCTGTCTTCAGACACACAAGAAGAGAGCACTGGATCTCACTACAGATGGTTGTGAGCCACCATGTGGTTGCTGGGAATTGAACTCAGGACCTCTGGAAGAACAGTCAGCGCTCTTAACCGCTAAGCTATCTCTCCAGCCCCTACACAGTTCTTGAAAGCATCTTCTTTGTGAAAAAGTCTTTCACTTTGACTTCTTCACTTCCTCCAGCAACCTGAACTTTAGGAATTAATGTGTTTTCTTGGGCTTACTAATTCACAGCATCCTTAAGTTTCTAAAATATACATGTAGAAATCACCACAGCAAAGGAGGCTTGTTTACTATTATGCTTTGATGATATTCATATTGTCAAACCCATGAATAACATAATTTTCAATTTTGTGCCAAAAAATGTGTTCTTACATCTCCAGTGACCCATCTCTTAGGATCACTTCCTGTGTGGCAGTGGTGAGCAGAGAGGTGACATGGCCATGCCTTTCTGGCTGTGAGTAGCTCCATGTGAACGGGGACAGTTTGCTGGTGGTCCTTCTTTAATTAGCTCTACACTCTGTACCAAGACTGAACATATATACCCCAGAGAATTCAGTTTTGTGCTGAGGGATGCTGGGACTTAGGAAAGATTGGTTAAGGATACGTGTGGGGGTTTGAATGAGAATGGACCCAATAGGTTCATAGATTTGAAAACTTGGTTTCTGGTTGGTGAACTGTTTAGGAAGGATTAAGAGGTGTGGCCTTGTTGGAGAAGGTATGTTACGGGGATTGGGCTTTGAGGTTTCAAAAGCTGACTCTGAGCCCAGTCTTGCTCTGTCCACTATATGCTTGAAGATCAGATGTAAGCTCTCAGCTACATCTTCAGTGCCATGCCAGGCCTGCCTGCCTACTTGTCTGTTACCAAGCTTCCTGCTCTGATGATACTGGGCTCTGAAGCTGTAAGCAAGCCCTGAATCTCATGCTCTCTTTCATGAGCTGCCTTTGCAGCGATAGAACAGTGACTGAGAAAATAAACAACAGGCACTTCAAATAGTAAACATATCCTGTGTTTGGAAGTGGGGTTTTGAAGAAACTCTTTACAGGACAATTTGTCAATAATTATAATATTTAAAATACAATATCTATAAAGGGCCAGTGAGGAGCTTTCATGCCTGGTGACCTGAGTTTGATCACTGAGACCCACATGGTGGGAGGAGAAAAATGACTTTCTGTCCTCTGACCTCTACACTTGTACTGTGGCACAGAATGCCCCATTTGAATAAATGCATAAATGAATTTTTTAATTCATAAAGATTTAATACAATACCATAAAAGACCTAATATATAATAATCTGCAACTGAATAAGGAAATTCAAAGTATATATAAAACCTCTAATTGCAAAAACTGCTAAACTACATAAAAAATCTTTTCTTCTCTGCATGACAAAACAAATAATAGAGGCAGAAGACAAATGGCAAATTGTAATTTATAATTCACGTAAAATCTCTCACAAATCAATGAAGATGAGAATAGCCAGCCAATAAAGATAAAGAATCGAGTCAGATCCTAAGGAGTTATAAATTGGTTTTAAACATATTAAATATGATGATTATCCATCAGAAGATATGCTTAGATTAAAATACCAATTAACTTGCCAGGCTGACAAAGATGAGGAAGTGTCTTAATATATTATATGTGTCTTATAAAGAGGGTTTAGGATAGAGTCACTCATACACTCTGTTGGGAATGTAAATAGACAATATCTCTCTGGTGGTTTTGCTATTTTTGCCTTCTTATATATTACATCATGATAACAGTTCCTCCTCCCTTATTCCTTCCTAGTCCTTCCCCTGCCACCTCCTCTCTCCTTGAGATCCACTTATCTATATTCCATCAGAAAAGGGTAGGCTACCCAAATATATAAACCAAACATGGCATATCAAGTTGTAATATGATTAGTCACCTTCCCTCATATTAAGGCTGGACAAGGCAACCCAGTAGGAGGAAAAGGGTCCCAAAAGCAGGCAAAAGAGTCAGAGACAGCCTGGAAGAACACCAACTTACACAACCATAACATATATGCAGAGGTCCTAGGTTAGACCTGTGCAGGTCCTGATTGTTCATTCAGTCTGGGTGAGCCCTTATGAGCCTTAGTTAAATGATTCTTTGGGGTTTTGTGTGGTGTCCTTGACCCCTCTGGCTCCTACAGTCCTTCCTCCCCCTCTTCCACAGGATTCCTGAGCTCCACTTAATGTTTAGCTGTGGGTCTCTGAATCTGCTCGGATCAGGTGCTGGGTGAAGCCTCTGATCATGATTATGTTAGGCTCAATAGACACAATCTGCTAAGAGGGCAGTTGGACTATAGTTATACTTGAAAATCTAGCTGCCCTTTGCGTGAACAGTTTTGTTTCTTGACATGTATCCTTGTTTGGACATGTGTGTGGTTTTGCTGAGTGATGATGTGTATGTATTATTTACAATGCCCCTGTGCGCTCTCCTTGTAGAAGACTCTGGTGATTCAAAATCCATGCAATGGGGATCCCTCAAGTATGGTATGAGTCTTGGCAAGTGTTATCCAGCTGTAGCACCTCTCCGTGTGCTGGCATGTAGCCACGGCCATGATACAGGGTTGGATGAGAGAAAGGCTAGTGTTGACTGGACATCACCTTTCTAGGTATGGATGAGAGGAACTGGTGACTGAAGTCCCAGGCAGGAACGGGAAGTGAGTGGTTTTCAACCAATTGTATCCAAGAGGGTTGCGCTCTTCCTAAAGACTCTGTAACTTTTACATCTGTCACATGAGAACGCATTGTCTTTCAGAATGCAATAGTTTTTTAAACACAATAAAAACATCTATATTTTAATCTATCAATCTCATCATCAGAGATCAAGCCAGTTTGTAACAGGAAACATGATCCACCGTTAGACAAAAAAGGAGAATCCCTTCTGTGGTTGTATGGATGATTTTCTAAGATGAACTTGGCAATAAAATGAAAAAAAAAGGTTGGGTCTGGTGGGGCTCCCCTGTAATTCCAGTACTTGGGAGGCAAAAATAGGTGTATTTCTGTGACTTTGGCACCAACTTGAGCTACAAAGTAAGGCCCCACCTGAAAAATTAATTAATTTATTTATTTGAAAATAAAAACCAAGGCCAGCAAGAAGGCTGAGTGAGTAAAAGCACATACTGCTGCGTAAGCCTGACCACTTGAGGTTGATCCCAGAAGCCCAAAGTGGATGGAGAAGCTCATGTCCTCTGACCACCACACATGAGATAGAACGTGTGTGCCTGTACTCACGCATATGATACACCAAATCCACAGTATTTTTTAGTTAAAAGAAAATAAACCAAAACTGCAGAAGCAAATTCTAGAAAATATACGTTCTGTGTTCTTTACGGCAAAAAGAAATATAAAATAATAATGCAATTACCATCTCATATCTAATAGTCGTGTGTGCACGAAACATCCATGTACGTATAAAGACATGAAAATATAGGGTACAGGAAACCTGTAACAAATGGACACACTGAAACCTGTTTTACACTGTATCCCTTTATGTACTGTATAGTTGTGGTTTAAAATATAAAATATCCTCACAAGCTGATGTGATTAAACATTCTCTCTCTCTCCCTCCCTCCCTCTCTCTCTCTCTCTCTCTGTGTGTGTGTTAGGAGAAACTTTTGGGAGGTGGAGTTTAGTGAGAAAGCTTGTTTTGTGAGTAGACCTTGAGATTTGTAGCTCTGCCCACTTCCTATCTCCTCTCTGCATCCTGATATTTACAGATTTGTAGCCTTGTGTTCCTGCTGCAACAGCTGGAGTTGCCCCTGCCACTATGACATCTCTGTCCCTGCCCCAATGGACTGTCTCCCAAAACAGGGCTAAAATAAAACTCTCTATTAAGGAGCTTCTGGTCATGTATTTGGTCATAGCAAGGAGAGAAGTCACTCATATACTCATGAATCTAAATTTTTTGTGTCCGGATAATACTATTCCAACAGAAGGGAAAACATAAAGACAAGAATAAACATGTAGCCTGGCCAGGCTTTGAACAGCTGAGTTGACCTTCTGGACGTAGAGAACTGTGCCGAATTAAAACTGCATTAAAGGAAGAGCCAAGCTCATGATGTGTGGAGCTGGAGCCTCAGAACCACATTTGGATCCCCTGTCTTCCCAGAATGACCCAACAGACAGAAAAGGCAGTTGCAGAAGATCAATGGCTTCATATTTTGAGCAATAATAGTCTGATTTTAAAGATGCTATTCTGTTTTAACATTTAGTTTTTATAGGAAATGTTGGATTTTTATATCCTTCCAAGAAATTTGGCAGACATGAAAAGGAAAATGTGACTTTTACGTGTTGCCCGTTATGCAAAATTCTGAAATATTCAGAACACAAGGGAAGCTTGTTACAAGCATGGTGACCTTAAAAAATTCACAGACAGATGCATCAGAGTTCATTTCATACTGCTGATGTCCTTGATCTGTGGGTGGGCATGCAGCTGAGATGCATGTTAGCTTGTGACTTAAAGAGAATGGAGGGAGAGAGGGGAGCACTGCCAAGTTGAGAAACTGCTTGACTCATTAGCATGAGGCCCTGAGTTCAGATTTCCAGCATCTGTGTAAAAGGAAAAGCTAGGCATGGTGACAGTCATCTACAACCTCAGCCTTGTGGGGATGGGATATAGCCAGATCCTAGCCTAGCAGCTCAGTGAGCTTCAGGTTTAGTGAGAAGCTATACATAAACCAAACCAAACCAAACCAAAACAAACAAAACCAAACCACTGGAAACCTTCTGAGAAAGACAAGATGTCAAGTTCTGGCTTCCACAGACACGTGTATGTGTATCCACCTAAATAGTATATACATGTATGTACTCATGCACAATGGAGGTGGGGAGGGAGCCTATGGTGGAGACTGAGACATGGGACATGTTATTTGGGGTCAGGAGTCGACAGGAAGGCCTGGAAAACAAGCACAGTGATGCCAGTCACCATCCCAATGAGCACTCACACATTCAGCTATGGGGGTGTGTGTGGGCATGTGGGGTGCACATGACCCAGTGGCTTACAATAGAACAAGGCCTGGGATCAGAGTGGGAAGCTCCAGATCACACTTTCCCAATGGATTGGACTGAGCCCGAGAGGGAGGGACATACACTCAGCAACAGCAGTGTTCAACCAGCAAGGAAACTTGGTCTAAGGATAGCTACAGCTCATTCAATGTTTTGACTACCAGAGTCTCTGAAAACCAATTCTTCCCTTTCCATCCATGTGTGTAAGCTAGCTTCTGTTTTCTTCTATGGTCAATGAGAACCTTGCATGAACTATCTCTGGTGGTGATGATAGTTGTGATGAGCTAGACATATCTTTCTTCTTTCAAAATATTTTTACCCTTATGGACTAATTCTCACCCTTATTGACTAATTCATTCTCCTGACAACCCTATGTGAAGTCAGACAGATGACTCAAGCAAGAGATCTGAGGTTTGATTATTGATTTGGGGGCTTTAGCTTGTTATAAGAAGAATCTACTCTGAATCTACCCAGGGCTGTGAATTTTATGTTCTTTGCAGCATCTTTCAAAAGTGTCCAGCATAGTCTGGAGTTCTTGGCTTCTTTTCTCTCTCATGGCTGGGTTGTGAGCTCAGAGGACCTAACAGCCTCCTCTGAAGACAGGTACTGGCCTCGAGGAGCAGCAGATAAAGGAAGGTTGAATGACCTTGAGTTAATAGAAAACAAGAGACTCCTCTGTTTCCAAATTCCGACAGAGCACAACTTATTCAAAACTAGAAACAGCCCAGACTGAGTAAGGAAGGCTCTAAGAGGCAAGACTCTGTGTGTGTGTGTGTGTGTGTGTGTGTGTGTGTGTGTGTGTGTGTGTAATTGCTGGTCTGGGCTTAGGGGAGGGAGACTGACTGGAGGGGAAAGCACAGAGGATGGTGGTGGCCCCGTTGTGCCAATAATAACCTGAGTCCAGTGTCCTCGGCTACCCAGAGGCCCCCCCCCCTTCCCCACTTGCCTCATAGTGGATTACTGGGATTTGTGCGCAAGTAGGATACACATATTAACATGCTTGTTGAAGATAAACAGGGGAGGTGTCACGTATTGAAACTTTATTGGAACTAGAAGCTAGAAGCCATTCCATGTTTCACTGGAAAGTGCAATCTGCTGTTGACTGAAGTCCTTCTGCACCAACCTGATTTCAACAGCAAGGTTAGAGAGTGGTTAAGGGGCAGATGTAACAGTTAATCTGCTCTCTCTCTCTCTCTCGCTCTCTCTCTCTCTCTCTCTCTCTCTCTCTCTCTCTCTCTCTTTCAAGTTTTCAGGAAGTTCCTGAGAGGGACTGCTCTCTTAAAATATATTCAATAAACTGTTATTTTTTTGTTTTGTTTTTAAATAAAGAATCACAGCTCGCTACCCACAAAGGAATTACCCATGGCTCTGCTGTCCTGCCTCCTGGGAAGTGGCAGGTCCTTGGTGAGTTCATGCTAACCCCTCCTCTCAGGCTGACCTCCTTCCCTCTTCCAGAGTGCTATTTTTCTTTTCTTAGGGCCCAGCAGGTAGTTTGTCATGCCCGATCTTAATCAGATCTCTATGTAATTACAGAGGGACTGTCAGGATATTTTTGGTTGTCACCTTCTAACAAAATGCAGATTGCGTGGCGTGTATACATAGAATTACTCTATAATTTAAAGTAAATTGACATTTAATTTCAATTTAATTACACAGGAATTACAGACATGACAGATAGAGTCTAATTAGGAAGAAAGTATGAGAATCTGTTTATGGAGTAAAAAAAAACCCATCTCATGTCACACTTTTAACAGAATCAAAATAATTCTCTGAATTTTTGTAGAGCCTATGTAGTAACAACAGTAATAATGAACACTGCCTTTGGGCCATTCATCATGTGTACATATATTAGCTCAGGAAAACTAGCTGTGACTCTGTGATTCTGTGATCATTCCCATGCTGAGAAAATTATCATTGGATGAAATGAGTGATGTGTGTGTGACACAAACAGAGCAGGTCAAGGTAAAGTGGAAAATCAGCAACACTGGACCTTAAGCTCTTTCTCATCCAGTGCCACCTTACTTGAAGCTAAGACGCATGAGATACAATTCCAAGCTTTCTCCTCAGCATCCTGAGCTCTTCGGATCCATAGCCTGGAGAATTGGACTTTTTCTTCTTCCTTTTTTCTCCATCCCTTTCTCTCTGTTTCCTATCCATCCTCTTTTGTTTTATTCATTTAAGAAAATATTTATTCTGATGAACCCCACTTGGTGGTATCATTCTGAATGCTGGGAGCTGAGGGCTGGGGAAAGCTCTGTCCCCTCCTCACAGGATATCTACTCCACAGTGTCTGGGCCTCTCTCCATCTCCCTGTAGAAGTGTTGGGATTACAGGTTCAAGCCATGACACTGGTCCATGGGATCCAAACTCAGGTCATCAGCCTCGTTCATCAAGGGCTTTGTCTTCCACCTGCTGCTTGGGTGTGTAATAGGTCCCCGGATCAAGTTGTGCATGCACTGAGCTACCAGCATCCAACTTCATAAGGTCAGTTCTGATTGGTGAGGAGGGTTTTGGTAGGCTCGTTGCTTTCAGGGGCATCTTGCTCTGACTCATGGAGCTATCCTTCCTGTTCTGATGGGTTGTCCACCTAAACGGGAAGCAAAGCAGTGTTCTCTCTCATATACACACATACCCACTTTTTGGTTTTTCTTTTTCTCATCTCTACTGTAGTACAAAACAGAGACCAGCTGAATGACTTCCTGTGATTCTATATACTAAGCCTGCTCACCCCCAAGAGAACAGAACTTGTGTGTGTATGTGTGCTTGTATGTGTGTGATTCAATGTAGAATTTCTTCCAACTTAAAGTTCATTTTCTTATCCTTTCCATTTCTCAGTTAACCCCCTCCCATGAGTCCAGTATTTTATGAACAGGTTTTCTCTGTGGCCACTCCCTTGATTTTTACATATAACTTTTTAAAGAAGGCAAGCTAATATTGATACATAAGCAAACAGAGTAGCCAGAGATGTACACAATACTCACCATGTTGGCTTGTCTCAGACTTTTTGTTTCTAAGATCAAGGCCAATTTCTGACTCAGGGCATCTTTTTCTGAAACTCCCTTTCCCTCTTTCCTCTTTTTAATCCCAGTTCTGGGAATGTACACAACATCTCTGTAACTCATTCTTTAAGTTGATTTAATGGAAACAGCTGAGCCCATTTATTTTACTTGGGGTGTGTGTGCGCATGAACGTACACACAGGGAACAGGTATGTGCCAGAGTGTGCATGTGAAGGTCGGAGGGCACCTTTCTGGAGTCAATTCTTTCCTTCTAGTGTGGAGTCCTGGTCATCAGCTTTGCACAGCATGACTTTTACCTCGGAGCCATCTTGTGGTCCAATCTGTTTGTTTTTAAAAGAAACTTGACAACTCCACCTCAGCTGCACACTCTGCGAGGCTTTGTAGGAAGAAGGTAAATGTAAATCCAAATACCACAGAACAGGACATCCTCATGAGATCAGAGCTGGCTGGCTACTGCTGCTTGCAGAAGGTTCCAGTCCTGGTGGCGGCTCTTCTTCGTAAAGAGAGCTGCTGAATGTCTGTCAACATTAAGTTGACCTGCTCCTTATTGTGATTGGCAGTGCTGAGAGGGAATTGAAAGCAGATCGCAGTTTTGTCTGCATTCAGTGGAGTTTTGATGCTGTCTGTGCCCTACTCAAACCTCTGAAATTGCACTTTGGGAAACAATGCACACACCCACTCACTGTATTTCACATGAACTTGTACCTACAAAGAATGCACATAAATCACACTGGGACCTTGAGGCTCCGTGACCTTGACATTCAGCACAAGGACCACAGGCCAGAGTTGGGGTCCTAGTCTTTCTGGACCTTTTCTCAGCCAAAGGCAGGCAGATGGCCTACCTTCTCCTACGTTCACTCTGGCAACTTTGTGGAGTCCGGTATACAACAGAACAATAAGCTCCTTACAAAAGCAAACACAAACTCAAAAGCAGCCCTCCTGCATTTAAGAACTTAGGTGAGATAGCTTACCCTCCCCAGACACAGATTTTTGCTTCCCACTAGACTCCCAAGGACCTGATTCTGTTTGCTTATGAAAAATCAAGTTCCCTATGTTAAGAAATGGGACATTTCAAGAGGGACATGAAATGTCTCCTTGAAAACAGATCTTGATGAAGTGTAAATGATGATGTAAATGAATCCAACCCAATGATTAATCAGATCATTAACATATCAATCATTAACAAGTAGATATTATAAAAAAAAAAACTAATGAAACTGCTCTTGCATGTCGATGATAAACTCATACATTACCCTATCTTAAACCCTTTCTTTTCCAGGAACAAAACAGGATATAAATAAACATAAACATAATACAACAACAATCCTGTCTGTCATTGTCAGTTTCTATTTTGAAGTAGAGGAGCGATATACACAGGAAAAAGATAACTTCTTTTCAGTCTGAACACAACCCTAGAGTTCTACATATCTAATACACAGCCACAATTGCAGCCCCTGGGGCCTTTACACCTTGTTCAATTGGTTTCTCAGCCTTAAGAAAATGAAATCTAAGAGGATGCCAGCCACTTCTAAAACCGCAGTTAGGATTCATTTCATTCTGCAACAGATAAGAATCTAAGAACCGTCGTTTTACCTTTGCCTCGCCGTCAGTTTATAAAGACTACACGAACGGCAAGTCTCAACATGCAAGGGCTGAGCTAATAAAAAAGAGATCAAAAGAGTAAGTGGCTGTTCACATGGAAGAGGCTCGGGGACAGGGCCTCCGTAAAGGGACGCTCTGTCGTAAGGCAGCGAGGATGGAGACGACAAGTAATGGAGAGAACATTTCCACAGGGGGAAGCTACGTGACAGGTCTCGCACCACGCTGCATCTAGGATTAGGAAAGACATTTACCATCATGCCCTGCACCAGGAAGAAGGGAAAAATGGCTGCTGTCAAGCAGCTCTTTTTTGAGCAGGGCTTGGGGCTGGCACGTCCTTTCTGGCAATGGAGAATGCTCAGATGCTCACAAAAGTGACAGCAGTGAAAACTCAGAAAGAACACCGCACAGTTTTGTGGGACAAAACTGCTTAGTTCAGTTCACTTATTTATGGGGCTGTGGATTGAGCCTAGTACTTTATGCATGCTAAGCATACACTCGATATACCACCAAGCCACTCACTCCCTTAGCCTCTCTTTCTTGGGGTAGCCTCCCACCACCCTCCTTAAACCTTACTCGGTTGCTTGGTTTATGCTAAGATGGTCCATTCTCCCTGGACCTGAGCCCTTTATCACCCCCCCATCAAAACTCTTAACAGAAAGGACCCTTACCTTGTCCCAGGGCTGGGGACCTAGGGTCCGGGACTCACAGGCGCACTGTAGATAAACAGGTGAGCGGTGAGTGCTTCTAGTATATGGGGCATCATGCTGTGTCTCCAGAGGGTCAGTTGAAGGAGCTCTCAACCACAGAGTTTGTAGGAAAGAATTCCATCAGCTGGAGGAGCTCCTGGCTTGAACTCTAGCCAGGTCTGATAAAGAAGCTAATGGAGGCCCCGAATGAAGCAGGTTTTTTGTTTTTGTTTTCTCATTTTTGTTGCTGCTTTTAGATCCTGTTTCACAGTGTAGCTCTGGCTGTCCTGGAACTCACTTTGTAGCCTAGGCTGGCCTTCAACTCACAAAGATTCAAAGATGCCTCTGTTTCCTGAGTGCTCCCCACCGTGCCATTTGGTATCAAGGTTTTAAAAATACAATTTATAGTGTTTGTTATTTCCTCTTTTAGCTTACTTCACCCCTATCTCCCCCAGGATTTGCACTCCGATGGTAGTCTTAATTACTAAGGACAGAGCAATGTGCAGCACAAGTGTTTAGAACTGGAGACAGGCAGGAGAGGAAGTGAGTAGTGTCAGGTCAGACACAAGCCATGTCAAGCAGTGCCACAGACAGCACTTTGGCACTCAGTTTGTACTCTCATTTCCTGCAGTGTAACTGATTAGGGCTCATGGCGCCTTTACCCACTATCCGGAGAACGGAGAACTGTCAGACAAGAATTCTTCTTGGCAGTCACTGCCCATCATCTGGGATTGAAGTGAGAGACACATAATAAAGGCAGTTTCCTTTCTCAAAAAACACCTCACCCCCAGGTGAGTAGAGCTGCCTACAGAGGCCCCAGGTGGGTGTAGCATCCCCTGGAAGTGGAGTTACAGGTAGTTGTGAGTCACTTAATGTGTGTGCTAGGAGCTGAGTTCTGGTCTCTTGAGCTATCCCTCTAGCTCTGGCATCTCCTTTATATTTAGAACAGATGTTATTTGGGGCTATAGAGGAAGAGAACCGGGCACTCTTGAAGTTTTCAGAAGGTCTTTTGACTCAGTAACACCACCAGGAACATCCTATGTTTAAACCTCTTTATTACAAAGAAGACTACTGGCCCATCAGATCCCTGCAGGAAAGAAAAGTGGATCTGGATATAAGTGCGTTTGAAGGGGGCTGCTCTGTGAATCTGAAAGTCTGGATTCTAGCTTGATTTCCTTCATGTACTAGAGAAGGAACTGTGTTTAAAATGACTCAAGTTTTCCAGACCTCAATATTAATCCTGCAGGAGGATCCGAGCCTACAGTTGTGGCAAGTTTAGAAAGAGAGTAATTAAGTCAGGCAGTGGTGTCTCACACCTTTGATCCCAGGCTTCAGGAGGCAGAGGCAGGTGGTTCTTTGAGTTTGAGGCCAGCCTGCTCAACAGAGTGAGTTCTAGGACAGCCAGGGCAACAGAGAGAAACTGTATAAAAACAAACAACCAAACAAACAAGCCAACCCTGAAACCAAAACCTAACCAAACCAAAAATCTCTACCAAACAAACATTGGATCATAGGGTAGTGAGTAGCTCAGGAGGAGAGGCTGTGTCTGCTCCATGCAGACTCAGCTTCACATAAATACCAATGTTTACCTCTGCCTATGTCCACACCATGAAAAAATGGAGAAGTTTAATCCTAGAATCCTCAATCTCGTGTGAGGAAAATCAGCTGTAAAACTATTTAACTTACATAGTGTTTAACAAGCCCAAATGGCCTTGGTGCTCGATCCCGAACTTGAAGACCATAAAAGGAAGACTGCAAGAGCATTAAATGTTTAACGGAGTTTTGTTGTTGTTTTGATTTTTGCTCTGGGGAAAGATTTTAAAAGACGGATGCATGGTGCTCTACTGTCCTGTCTATGCATAATTAAAGATCTCCTTTCATCATCCAAGATAATTTCAAGTTCAGCAGGGTAAATATCACCGTTCTGCGAAGTTCATGTTTTAATAAGCCGAGTTTACACTGCTGGGTTCTTGCAAATTCAGGAATGATAAACATAATGCTTGGAAAAAGAAGCACTCGTTCGCCTCACTCTCATCGTGGCTAAAATATGATCATTTCCAGAGCAAAGATGGAGACAGAAAGGCCGCTTTGTGCTTAGCAGTGTTTGGTAAGCCTGGGGCCAACTGGTAGCAATGAAGGAGAAAGGAGGCTGGGATGCTCAGTGTGATGGTTTGTATAGGCTTGGCCCAGGGAGTGGCACTATTAAAAGGTGTGTGTCCCTGTTGGAGTAGGTGTGTCACTGTGGGTGTGGGCTATAAAACCCTCATCCTAGCTGCCTGGAAGTCAATATTCTGCTAGCAGCCTTCAGATGAAGATGTAGAACTTTCAGCTCCTCCTGCACCGTGCCTGCTCGGATGTTGTCATGTTCCTGCCTTGATGGTAAGGGACTGAACCTCTGAAACTATAAGCAGCCCCAATTAAATATTGACCTTATAAGAGTTGTCTTGGCCGTGGTATCTGTTCACAGCAGTCAAACCCTAACTAAAACACCTAGTGTAGGGTAGGCTCAAGACTGGACATTGAGGAAAGGACCCTGTGACTTTCACACTTTTAGGAGTGCAAGCACAGTACTATTTAATTAATTAATTATTGTTTTTCAAGCCAGTATTTCTCTGTATAGTCCTGGATGTCCTGAACACAGGATCCACCTGCCTCTGCCTCCTGAGTGCTTGCATTCAAGGTGCATACCACCATGCCTAGCATAGGTACTTAAAAAAAAAAAAAAAAAAGCCAAAAATTTCTATGACATTTCATTATTTGTGTGTGTACGGCTGCCTATGCCACTGCAGTGGTGTGGAAGTCAGAGGATAACTTTGGGGAGTCAGTTCTTTCCCTCTCTCATGTGAGCCCTAGTAAGTGAACTCAGGGCATCAGACTTACTGGCAAGCAATCCTTGCCCACTGAAGTTACCTCTCTGGTTCATTTTTCATTCTTGAGTTTGTCTTTACGATTTTTGGAGATCTTTTAATTATAAATTCTCTTTGTAAAAAAAAAAAAGGAGATAATTCCATTAAATTGTATTTTAACTTTTGGATTTCAACTCAAGATTTGCTCTCGTCATAATTTTTGTTTATTCAAAGAACCTTTTATTTCAATTATCTATGGGTTCAGTACTGATTATCCATCAGAATATGGGTGCTTCTGAGTTTTAAGCCTGTGGTTAAATCTTATCAATGAAGCAACGTTTTGAATATGCAAAGAGACTTCCCTCACAGCTGATGAATCCTTTAGAATTTGTCACTTCTAAGTAGTAATTATTCTTGACTTTCATAATTACATATCTAGAGCAAAGCTAGAAACACACCAGAAAAAAGTTGTCAATGGATACAAAAGTGTTGCTCAACAAATAAAAATTCTGTTTACAGTGTGGAGTCATATCATGTTGTCACTGGGATGTGACTACAACCTTTGTTTTAATGAAACGAGATGGGTAAGTCCCTAGGGCGGGTCTGAAAAGAGCGGACAGAGGCTGACTTCCAAGATGCAACACTATTTAGCTCAACCATTTGCTTTCTAAGAACCTCTCCATCCAGTCTATGGCCCCAAGAAGTGAAAAAGTGTGTGTGTGTGTGTGTGTGTGTGTGTGTGTGTGTATGCACAGATCATGCGTGTGTGTATTGGTATGCCCGTGTGTGTGTGTGTGTGTGTGTGTGTGTACATGCATGCATGCATTTGCCAGTATGGGTAGCCTGGGAATTTGCCTGTGATTGTGTATGCAAGTGCATGTGTATACAGATGCACTCAGGCATAGACACTTTTTTCCCATGATGATGAAGAGTGGGATAGAAGAAAGAAACTCTTTTTGTGCTGTTCTCAGTTCAGATAAACCTCTGCAGCTGCAAAAATGATGATATCTGGAATGTGCTTTAAAAGGGGACAATAGTCACCACACTTGAGATCACAGGCCAGGCAAAGGGTGAAAAAGAAAAGATTAGTAGGTTTGGTAGAAGGTAGGCTGCAATTGCTCTGTCTCATAAGAAAGGTGTTAAGCTGATTCTGAACCACCATGGAGACAGTCTTTTGGCAAAAGGTTTATGAAGAGCCTCTCTAGGGGGTGAAAACATCATGAATAGCAAGTGTTGCTTAGAAAGCTGTGGTCTGGAGGGTTAGAGCTATGCTCAGTCCTAGAAACGCAAGTTCTTGCTGAAGTAGGATGGTAAACACTTCCCAGGAAGACTGCAGGGCAGTGCAGAGTGTCCCAATTGAGCTGCACAAAGAGACTCCTTATGCTATAGGCAAATCAGCTGTGTTTCTGCCATCTGGGATGAACTCTGTAGCTCCCTCCCTCACTTGTGGGGTTTGTTTCTCTGCTTCAAGGAAACTGACCCTTCTATCTTTGAGATGAGATAACATCTTCTCAGAGTAAGAAATGAAAAGCCCACGTGGAGGCTCAAAAATTTTTCTCTTCTCCATTTGCTTGTGGGTTCTGTCTTTGGTGAGTAGTAATTCTATGTGAAATGCCTATTATGAAGTCTTTTCCTTAGATAACAAAAGGATTAGATTCTTGATGTACCGACATAACCAGCTAATCACAACCAATAAAGACCCATCTGGCTGCAGATACTAGCCACGCTTGTTCCCAAGAACTCACATTGGGTCTGTGGGATATACATGAGTGATACCAAGACAGCATGTTGGAGCTCTAGGGTCAAGAGGTCCCACTGGCCCATCTATGGATAATTTTCTAGTCTCCTGTATACAGAACTGCATCATTAAGAGAAGACATGGCTTTCATGAGTTGCAAGAGGGTTAGGAGTATAGATCTTCCCCTTAGCCTGACCTGATTCTGAGATACCAGCTAAGGGAATTTAGCAAATCATTTAGCCTCTCTACCCTTTGGTTTCCTTATCTGTAAAGTTGCAATAACAACACCCATGGTCTTAAGCTGTTGGGAGGATTAGTAAATTTAGACATGGAAACGGGCTGGCTCACAGTGATTACTAAACATTGGCGTTGACTGGTAGATGATGATGATGACTGTAAATAAATCAATCCCCTAAGCTGGATTTAGAGCATGTCCTTGGGCTGCTGAAGTCATTTAAGAAGTTCTGGAAGTATGGCCTGGAACATTTTGAGTAATGAATCCCATAGTCCTCCAGCCAAAATAGCTCACAGCTCTCCAGGCTAAGAGCCCAACAAGTAATGCCTAGACAAACTGAAAGAAAACACATCACAAAAAGACAGACGGTTCCTCTTTTTTTTTTTCTTTCTTTTTTTTAAGATTTATTTATTCATTTTATGTGAGTACTCTGTAGTCTTCAGACACACCAGAAGAGGACATCAGATCCCATTACAGATGGTTGTGAGCCACTATGTGGTTGCTGGGAATTGAACTCAGGACCTCTGGAAGTGCTCTTAACCGCTGAGCCATCTCTCCAGCCCGGTTCCAGTTTCTTTATGACACTTTTGCAGTTTCAAATGTTATCTTCCTATGTGTGCAGTGGGGAGGAAAGAGAGACCGTCCACTACTCTCTTACTTCTAAACACTTTCCAACTCAGTCAGCAGATCAGTGAAGAACCGTCCTGCCAGTGACACGGAGAACGTGTGCTCCTTTTCTGATCAAGCTGCATTGTTCACAGTTTGTCAATAACTGTGTCTGAGCCTGATTTGAGGCCAGTGACTTGAGCTCTGAGAGTCCATTTACTTATCTGTCAGATGGTTCGAGGGAGGTGTCCGACTCGGATTTCTATGGCGAAGAAGCTGTGATAAGATGGCCAGAAAGCTTTCAGAAAAAGAGTTCCACAGGAGGTCATTTTGACAATGGTTCAGAGCCTCTTGCCAGGGAGCTTGCGTCCTAGAAGCCCACAGTGAAATCAAAGGTGCCCGTCTGGGAAGTCTACTACGCCCATATCAGAAAACAAGCCCCACTCTATGTTTCTGTAGAAATTATCCTTCTCAGCTTATCTTCCCCTGGGCCAGGACCTGGGAAGGAAGATGGAGTCCTACGGCCCTCCCCCATCTTTGTTTATTCCCCGCTGCTGCTGAAGCCCGCCCTACAAGGCACTAACTACAAGGGCCTACAAGGACTGAGGGAGAACTTGGAGGAGAAGCATGAACATTAGTCCTACCTCAAAAAAGGAGTTACCGAGCGAGGTTCAAGTACACCCTAAGTGATACCCTGAGCATCACACCCATTTTATAAATCTGTCTTTGAGAGATGTGCCCCTCACTATGTGGAGGGCAGGCAAGCAACTGGCTGTTCTTTTGTTTAGCCCTGAGGTAGCTAGAAATAAGGCCACCATTTAAGGGCCACAGTACACGGTAAAAGTTCCAGGCTGTCTTCAGTGACGTGCTTTATTGCTTTATTATAATACTGGTGTAGTGGAGGAATAGCAAGGACATGTGAAAGACACCTTGGAAGGGTTTCCCACTGAAGCCTTGACTCCTAATAAAACGAGCTGTCCCCACTAGTCCCTGGCATGACTTCCCACAGCACATCAGTCCAAGGAGACAGCGGCAGGCTCCCCGCCAGCAGCTCCACACTCACTTCATCTGCTGTGGCTTAAGCACCAACACTGGTTTCCCTGTGGGCCATCAGGCCTAGTAGCAAATTCCAGGCATGAGACTGAATGGAGCAAAGGGCTTTGTGGGAAAATGTGCTGGGAGAAGAGTGGAAGGTTGCTGGGGTTGAGGAGCTGCACAAGGAGGGGCTGAGGCCAGGGATGATGATAGAGTGAGATTGGGCAGAGCAAGTTATTAATCAACACACAGCCAACTCTCCTTGCCAAGAATACACACTTGCTCCTATGATGCCAAAAACCTGACGGAGGAGCTGCTATCAGAACTCCAAGTAATACTCTCTCAGGCAGCTAGTTAGAGCAATTAAAATCAATGTGCAGGTTAGAGTAGAGGATAATGTATCACACGGTCCAAAAGCCTTTCAAATACCAATGATGGATGATGTATTAGTTCATTTGTGCAATGTGAGGGATGGTTTTCCAGTTCTCCAACATGAAGGGCCCCCTCCTGCATCTTATCCCCAGAGTTACACCAATAAAGAAATATCCCAGTGCCTCCTTATGTCATCTTGACACCTGAAATGAATTGACAAGGCTGCACACAATCCATCTCTTCCCTAATCCTTGGTTGCAACATCCAGGGGATTTCACTGTGCAGCTGTGTCTGCGAATGGTGTGGGGTGATCTAGGTTTACTGTGATATGAACTCCAGGTGTGTGGGTCTGGTTTTACGTGTCTTGGACTCTATTTTTTTTTTTTACAGACTTATGTGACATCTGCATAATGCAGATTTGGAAAAACCTGACTGCAAATGATACCTGTTTTGATGGACGATCAGGCCTTTCTTCGGGAAGGGCCTCAGAGATCATCAGATGGACACTGAACACAGCATTGTTACTATGCTTACCTCTTCATTTATTGGGCTATAATTTTGTCTCTGAAGAATGTTCAAGAGCTTTAAAGAATTTTTACCCCAGTGAGAAAAAGCAGGTGAATGTTTCTGAGACTTGTTTTTGTAAGCTCTGGGTAGTTAAAATCTTCAGGTCCGTCAATTTTTTTTTTTAGGAATTAATATCTTGAAAACAACTCAAGCGAGTTTGCCCCAAAGGTTCTTGCTTTCTGAACACAGACGTTTATGGTGCACAAAGATTACATAAGACTCAGTACTCTCCCAAATGCAGATATTCAAGGATGTAACAAGTAAGTGAGCCTTATTCGAGATTAGCTTTTAAAATTATTCTGTGAATCATCATGATTTGATAAGCTGCTGAGTGATCGCTGAAAAAAATTCCTTTGTGTTGGTTTGAACATGTGAAACTGAAATGTTATCATCTAAGCTTATATAATCATAATGATATAATAATAGTAATTATAAAACAATGCTCTAAACATTTTCTTAAACTTTGTAATCTGTTAAATCTAAATGGTAATAGAATATATATTTTTAAAATTCTTTTTTACAGACTTATGTGACATCTGTGTAATACAGATTTGGAAAAACGTCAGTGTTTTGAGTGTATGTGTATTGGTGCTTTGTGCTCATGTATGGCTGTGTACCATGTGTACGCCTGGTGCCCTTGAGACCAGAAGAGAGTATTCAGTCTCCTGGAACTAGAGGTGCAGATGGGTATGAGTTGCCATGGCGGTCCTAGGAAACAAATCCAGGTCTTCTGGAAGAGCAGTCAGTGCTCTGAACTTCTGAGCCATTCCTCCAGCCCCGGAGAATATTTTTGAAGCAAGCATTTATTACAAGAACACAGGAATTCAAAGCTTATTCCATTCAATGGTACTCTCTAGACTGTTGGTAAAGTTGAAACTATGAATGGAGTCAGAGGAAAAGGGAACACCAGGTCACATTATTCTAGCTGCTTCCCGGCCTTCATGAGGTCAGGTCTTCTGACCTCAGGGACATTTTCGACCTGAAAGCTGCTTCATAGGATGATGAATTTATGATAATTTAACCCACTCATATAGTAAAAGTTATTTTGATGATTTCTGACCTTTTGTGCAATGTGCAAATGGGTAACCCCATGTATATGCCTTTGCAAGAAATTTTGGATTATAAATCATTGATAGAGCCAACTTCTTATTGAGTCGATGTGTAAAATGTGTATGTATATTCCTTCAAAATTGCCAATTTTGCCTTCCAAAGAGGTTGTGCTAATTTGTACACCTGCCAGGAATGTACACGTTGATCTCTTCCTTCACATACACCAACATAGGCATATTCTGCTTTTTGGTCTTTAGTCATCTGTTAAGTGAAAATGACATCTCAGGCTAGTTAGTACCTGTTTGTCTTTATTTTCTCCTGAGTGGAAAAAAAAAAAAAAAAAAAAAAACCAACCACACAAAACAAAACCCCTATTTATGGTGAAAAGGCTGCTTTCAACTTTGTTTAGCTCAGATATTTACATTCTTTGTTTTTTATAGTTTTTGGCTTCTCATCTTTTTCTTAATGATTTTTTAAAATTGTATATATATAGTATATATTTATTTGTATAAAATTATATATATATGTTTTGGCTTCATATGTGTCTCGTAGGAGGGTGTCAAATCCCCTGAAACAAGAGTTATAGACAGTTGTAAGCTGCCACGTGGGTGCTGGGAATTGAACCTGGGTCCCCTGAAAGAGCAGCCTCTTAACCTCTGAGCCATCTCTCCAGCCCCTCTTACTGATTTTTGATTGATCTTTATTATTTTTCAGCATATCCAGTTGTTCATCATGTAGGTTGCAAATACTTTCCTCACTCTTCCCTCATCTTATGGTGCAGCTCCTTGCTCTGTAATCAGATGCTGCAAGCTTCAAGGCGTTAACGTTTTTGAATCAAACAGGTGGGGGCAGTTTTTCACACTGCTCTGAGGATACTATGGTGTAGTAATGGGTAACTAGTAGCCAGGCCTCCCGGGCCCTTCCACTGACTCTTGGTGTATTTCTTAGGCCCTTAGCAAGTTTTCTCAACTCTTGGATTTCTAGAAGCAGCTTGATAGGACCTTGTGACACCTGAGATTTCCTATGCCACCATAGCGGCCAGCTCGGGTGTGCTGGGTTCCTTGAGAAACAGACATTGAAGCAGGATCCAGCCTCCTGCATGAAGGAAATCCTTGAGGAATGCGTCTGGGACAGGACTGGAGCAAGGGAGAGGAAGAGAGATGGCCACAGCAGATACCATAGGAAGTTCTGTAAAGGGTGGCTTTGAGCACGACAGTTCTCTCCAGCTGGGAATAATGCTTTAGGAAGGACAAAGCTAGGAGTTGTCGGTGGCCACCATTCACAACAGCCGACAACAAAGCTTGGTCCTCAGCGGGAATGCTGAGCCTCATTCAGTTCCTACTCCGCCAGCTGTTTGGCTTTACCCCTCTCAACTTAAATCTAGCCCTGATCCCTTAGGCCTCAATGCCCTGCCAGCTTATGCTCCCTCTAGTTTAAGCTCTTTAAGCACCTTTTCAGTGGCGTTGAATAAGGGCCAGTAGCAAGCCATCGGCTCAAGTGAGCTTTTTATTCGCCCTTTCCCCATTGGCTCTTTCAGTTCCTTGACACCTTTCACAGAGGCGCAAAGACGCTGTAAAAAGCCGCAGTGCTTGCAAATAAAGTGAAGCAGGCACTGTAATTAAAGAGATGAATATGGCTGCACATTTAGGTGTTTTGGAAGATTTCTGCTTCTATGTCGCAGCAGAGAAGGAAGGAGACAGGATTGCATTTAATTAGCCCCAGTCCCAGGCGGCTCGAGATTTTCCATGCCTGTTAGCCACTACACACCAGCACGCTGCTGGGTTGGAAGCGCCTTTCTGGACGGTTTGATAAGCTTTGCGAGTCCTCTCAGAGGACCCCTTTCACAACCCACAATAGCCCACCTAGCAAAACATCACCACATGTTCACAGCACCACTTTCCTTTTCAAGGCTGCTGTCTTCTGGAATCAGGTTTTCCCGGTGCTTGCTTTGGCTCCCAGCCACCAGCTGCTCCTGTGCCTGGAACAGGGCAAATGATGGAGAGTGGACGGCTGCAACAGATGCTGCTGGTACCCTGCCCACATCCCCTCAGCAGGCCCGGTTCTGTAGACTCTCCCGTGGCTTTGATCTGTACTCAGAGCTAATGGCCCTGGAGGCAGCCTTCTCTCGGTTTCCTTTACCTGGAGCAACACGGAGGCTTGCTGCGATCAGTCCCCCAGACTCCTTGATAGGACTGGGTCCCAGTGGCTCACAGTGAAAACCTGCCTATTAACACACCACATTCTGGCTTCCTTTTCTCATCTCACTCTCCGACTCTCCTACTGTTGTTTCCTGGGATCGCTTTCCAACTCAACACTGCAGCTCAAAAGCCTTATCTGCCAGAATCAGATAAGCGTGGAGATTGAAATTGCCAGGCAGAGGACACCACCTGGGAAATCAGGACCAAAAGTTTATGTCCTGCCTTCTCCCTCTATGCAAAGTAAAAATAAACAACAGAAGCAAAACAAGCAAATACCAACAACAATAAAAATCTAACAACATCTGTTATGTTGTCTACAGAGGATCAGTCCTAATTGTCTGAACTGGTCTGTGCAGATGGATTAGTTTTTACATGACTGGCTTTAGAAGTGCTTCCAGGGAAGGATTCCAGCCATCCTTCCTACTGATTCTAAACTTTAAGTTTGTGTAAGCTTTTTCATTCTTGACATCATCCCCAACACATTGCCTGGGAATTGTGGGAAGATCTTTGACTTCCAGCTACCCAGAGGCTGGTTCAGACGAACCGAATCTAAGTTTGTGCAATTACTTTCTTGATGTCCGTATCAACACTCTGAGATGATACAGATTAAAGAGGAAAAACAGAGTTTGAGAGTTTTACAACTCCTGCAGGAGTTGGGATGTAGCTTTCTATCTGTCGCTTTGATTGGAAATTTAAATCATCTCACATTGCAGGCAATTGGTAGCCTCCTAGGGTACAGAATCTGACAGTTTATAGCTCAATCTGTGACTTGTTGACTTTAAAGGAAAAGTAGTAAAAATTAAAATGAAGGGAAACATAAACGTCAGAGTCCTGGGTCCTGAGATGGAGCATTTTACAGTGATCACATCTGCTGTGAAGGGCCTGAAAACCAGCACCGTAAGGATGCTGGCCCCACAGGACTGCTTACCGTGCAGGGGAGCTAGACAAGGTAGGATGAAGGCTATAGGATTTTATATAAAAATTTGCCATTACAAATGTGAGGATGGCAGGTCCTCTCTCCCAGTGTTTCTGCTGCAGTAGTTCTGTACCTTCTAGGGCATGTGAGTCCATTGCTGCCTCTTGGGGTTGCCACACCATACATCAAGGAGGAAATGGACACACAGAGAGACAGCAGGGGAGGCTGGGGTCTGGAGGTGGGCACGGGAATGTCTCTGGATTTTAGATTTTGATGTTTGATCTTTGGGATGATCCTGTACGTGTGGCATGTCAACGTTTCGAGGTTTCATGGAATTATTTAGACTGATAGAGGAAGGCAGAGAGGCAGCATTCATTGTAAGATATTATCTCAATTACATAGCAGGCATGGAACCTAGGCTTCATGTCTTGCTTGTGTTCTAACAAACATTGTGAGTAGACATTATATATCTCTTACTATCCCCCCCTAAACATTGTGTGTATGTGTGTGTTCAGGTGCTTGTGCTGAGTGTGTATGTACAAAGGATATGTGTGTGCATAGGCTCGCGCCTCAGAGTGTGTGTGGAGGTCAAAGGACAGCCTGTCAAAGGCAGGTCATTCTCTCTTCCCACTGTATGTGTCTGCAGATAGAACTCCGGTTTCAAGGCAGTAGGTGTCTTCACTGAGTGGTTTCTCTGGCCCAGCCTTCCATTGTAAAGATGAGGAAATGAAGGATTCAGAGAATGTAGAACTTACCCCAGGGTAGATGGACTTTATCTGCATTGTTCTGATTTGAGTTATAACTGTGTCCATGCTTTCAAGACATGTTCCCTCGAGGTGGAGATTGGAGGGCAGGGTCCCCCTACCTTTCAGCCCCTGGGCAGTTTGTTTGCCCTCATCCTCTTTGATTGCTACCGAGGTTTCATTAGGTCTTAAATATCTATAATACTTGGCAGAAATCTTCTCTCCGGGACACTGTATTTTAACTTCTATAGCCAATGAGCTCCAAGGACCACTTAGGAGGGTTGGGAGACTGGGGTCTTGTGCTTGTTTGAGTTTCTCCATATACCAAGCCTGAATCAAGAATATATTAGGGACCAGGGGTGATAGCACATGCCTTTAATCCTAGTACTCCTGAGTCAGAGGCAGGTAGGTCTCTGTGCATTTGAGTCTAGCCTGGTCTACATAGTGAGTGCCGTGCCAGCCAGGGATACACAGTGAGATCCTGTATTAGAAAAGGAAGAGAAGGAGAAGCGAGAGGGGTGATGGAGACACTGGCAAAAGACTGAGAGACTGATACTGGGAAAGGGAGGCAGCTGCTAAAACTTGCTTTACCCAACTACTGCCTCTGTGGGCGGCCCTAGCTAAACCAGCATGGAGAAGGTCTGGTAGAGATTTGCTCTAATGAGAGAATGCGTGTCTCAGGACTACTCTGTTGAAGGGGCAAGGAAAGCCAGGCAGTTGTACACCGATTCTTTGGTCACAGTTGAAAAGATGCTGAGTATAGGGAGGTGCATCCTTTCTTCTTGTGGCCCGCCAGTTGGGCAGTGAGGGAGGCTTCCATGGTTAGAGACTTATGGTAGAGAAATGTAAGTTCAGGCACCTGGAAATCACTGGAACTTAAGGCGAGGGACCAGCTAAGGAATATGTGGCTGCAGGCTCTGTCTGAGCTGTCACAAGCATCCTTGGAGCCTTGGAAACCATAGGCCCGGATGCTGCGTGTTCCATTGTGAATGGGAATCTATCCTGGCTTCCAAAGGCACCATTGTGTTTCTCTTTTTGAGGTCCAGATAGAATAAGGAACTGTAACCCTGAGTTACTGAATTCTCATGGACGTCTGCTTGTTACGTGGGTGTTTACTTACTAATGCAAACACATGCATGTAAGTATTGGTGATGGTATTGTTGGAAATAATAAAAAAAATGACATCAGGTTTGTGTGGCTTAAATATTCTTGTTCAGCTTCTCTTTTCTTCTTAAAGAGCTTTGATCTAAAGGCCACAAGCTCCCATTATTGCCTCTAAGTCTTTGTTTAATAGAATTGAAACTCTGTCTTGCTGTGCATGACTGTTAGCAATCCCAGGTACTCAAGTTTGAAAGGCTGTGCTTATTGGAGTGACAGTACTACAGGCTCTTTGTGTTAGTCTATATGACTACTCTAAATGATAGTTACAGCACTGTTTTTTATCTGCTCATTTCAATGGGCCCTTTGTCAGATAAATGGGTAGTAAGCACTCTTTACACAAAGGACTCTGTAGCCTCTGTAGACAATTGGAATGATGTTTTTAAAGACTTAAAATAACTAATTTATTCTTTAAATTCTTGTTTTAAGAAAGAATAGCTATGGGGCTGAATTTAAATATTACTCCTTTCTGCAAATTTTATGTATGTGTGGGTGTGTGGACTAGAAAGATTGTCCTAGTTGCTATCAATTAACAAGAACAGTCTAGTGAGGTGATTTCTAAGTAATAGAGCTGTCCTAGACATATCTGTGGATTTGGGAGAAACTGGTCTCTCTGGGGTCCATCTGCTTATTTTGTGAGGCATGTTTGGTTAGCTGTCCTTCCTTTCCTTTTCTACCTGTGACCCAAGACAGATGCATGACCTCGTCTAGGCTAGTCCGATGCTCCACACATTGAACCAGAAATGCAGAAAACATTTTAGTACTTACACTCTATAGCAGGGGTTCTCAACCTTCTTATTGCCACGACCCTTTAATACAGTTCCTCATGTGGTGGTGACCCCCAACTACAAAATTTTTTTTGTTGCTACTTAGTAACTGTAACTTTGCGACTGTTATGCTTGTAATGTAAATATCTGTGTTTTCAGATGATGTGTATAAAGGTGGGTTGACCTTCAAAAGGGTTAAGATTCACTGGTTGAGAACCACCATTTGATTGGCACTATGGGGCTGAGGTAAGAATGACTCTACTGTGGTGAGAGTTAGACAGGTCTGGTACTGTTAACATTCTGAACAATTTATTTTCCTTAGTCCTCTGGAGTTGCTTCTATAAACTCACTTAAATAATTACTTACTGAAAGGCCATTCTAATCCATTCCCTGTCATAGATGCTGGATACACAGACATAGACAATACTGACAGTCTCTGAGGTCTCCTGTAAAAATAGTCAAAGTTCCTCTCCCTGCCTCTAGGATCTTGTGAAGTAATGCTACAGGTCCTACTAGCAAGAGGTAGCATCTAATTTTTGAGCCTTTTTGAATCTAGGCTGGCTAATTGAACTGTCAATCAGAAACATGAATCGTATTTATGCACTGTACCCCTGTTGTGCTTAAAACTCTGTGAACTGTATTGTTAAGCCTAAGACAGCACCTGGAGAATAAGACATCACACAGAAAAGGAGATACTACCAGCAGCAGCAAGGTGTTTTCTCCTGAGCTACTTTGATAAAAGCAGATGAGTGAGCTTGAGTCAAGACCAACCAAGCGTGTTCCAGACCAGAGGGACTACCGTGCTGCACTTGGCCCAAATTACCAAATTAGGATACTAGGAACTAACAAGTAATGATTTAGAATGATTTAGATGACTTAGTGTTCAGGAATTATTGAGTGATGGGGAACATGGTAATGTAGTTTCACATTTCTCTTGTATGGATGCACATATATGTATGAACTTTTGTGAAAAATGCTGGAAAAATTTTAAGTATGCATAGGGCTTGAGTTTGATTCTTAGCACAGAAAAGAGCTTTCTGAGGGAAATATTTGAATGCAATGAGGGGTAGAAACAAGGGTAAACCTGGGAGCACCTATTTCTGAGAGAGGGCACAGCAAGGGCAAATACACTGATTGGGGAGCATATTTCATATATTCATGGGGAGATGAGAAAGCCAGTTGTGAAAAGAAAAGGGGTGAGAAATGAAGCTAAAGAGTCAGCAGGGAGCCAGTGATCAGTGCAAAGACAGAACAATGGATCCATGATTTCAGAATGAAAGGATGTGTTGAGACACTTAGGTTCCTGAGGACCACCTGTGCTTGCTCAGGCTGAAAGGAGGAAATGAGCCAGGAAGGCAGGAGGATCAGGGCCAGCCATCTGGAGATGTGTGAGGGTGTGATGTGTGTGTGTGTGTGTGTGTGTGTGTGTGAAAATTTTGAGGAAAAAAACATGCAAAAGATAATGGGAAAATAAGTTTCTTTCTTCACCATTAGTTTTTGCTCCCCATGTACAAATCATCAGGTTGGGAGATAGTCTTCCAGGAAACTAAAATCCCTTACCAGCTGTTCTTCGACATGCTTCTGCTTCCTTCCCCCTCACATCTTCTGTACTGAGTAGTGTGTAACCAGGGCCACTGCTTTTCATTTTAGCCCAGGAATAAAGTAATTAGGAAGGCAAGTCTGTTACATGAGAGAATTAACCATTCTATTCATTTTAAAGTCAAGTTGAATTTTAAAAAAAAAAACTAAGTCATCAAACCCCATTGGAGATTACACTAATTGTTGTGTTGTTTTCAGGCTGGAAATTATAAACAGGAGCAACGAGCATAGTACACATAATAGGGAGTTTGTGTTTGATGGAAATCCAGTTCTGCATGGCTAGCTTGATTTGTCAAGGAATGTTATAAGCATGAATCCAGACACAATGTAATTTTGTGACTACTTTACTAACCCAATTTCTGATGGTTCTATTCTAGAAATATCTTGGCATTTTCTGGTGCTATGGGTCTGTCAGCTCCTAGCAGCTGATGTAAGTCAACGGTGGGTATTAAGTAGATTCTGGGAGGATGTGCCAAGTACTTGGCAATGTACTTTCAAGTAAAGTCACAAAGCAAAAAGACTCAGAATGGCCAGTAGAAATGAAAAGTAAGAGTCACAGCTAAAACTGAGGCAGTAAACTGGGGTGAAGGGTAGTTTGAGGGGGAAATGGGGGGACTAGTTAACAGAAACTTTTATATCTTCCTTTAGTCCCCAACAGACAAGATTTATATATGGAACCAAAGGGACTGGAGAGCAATCCAGGTGCTTTCCCAGGAGAGAAAACAGAAACAAATTTGGTCCTTTATCAATGGTGGAGGAGTTTTCAATGAAGAGAGCCAGTATAGAGAGGCGCTAGGATTGTCAGCCTCAGTGCTCAGTGGAAAGAAGGTTTGGGCAGCTTCCGAGAGGTGGGATAGTTGTAACCATACTGGCAAGCTTGCCATCCTGTATGTGGTTTCAGTTTGCAAAGGCTGGGGAGACCATGCTGTCTACAGAACTTGGTGTGATGACTGAAATATTTGTATCCATTACCACCCATCATATGTTTACCCATGCTTAAAATATGACTAATTTAATTTTTTATTGGTTTTTCTTGGGGTGGTTGGTAGAGATTGAACCCACGGTCTTATGCATGCTCACTAAATGTTCTAACACTGAGCTACATTGTTAAAATAAAAAAATAAATTTAATTTGAGAGGCTAGAGAAATGAGCACTTGTTGATTGAGCGGGACCTGAGTTGTATTGGCAGCACCTGTATTAGGCAGCTCACAACTGCCTATAACTCCAGTTCCAGGTCCTCTTCTGCCCTCCAAGGACACAAATACACATAGAATGTAAACATACGTGTAGACACATAAACATACAAGTTAAATAAATCTTAATTTTTATAAAAAAAATACCAGGATAGTCGCCAGGTATGGTTGTGCTTGCCTTTAATCGCAGCACTTGGGAGGCAAAAGCAGGTGGATCTCTGTGAGTTTGAGGCCAGCCTAGTCTGCATAGTGAGCTCCCGGACAGCCAGTACTATGTAGAGAGATCAAGTCTCAAAGCCAAAGGAAAATGAAATAAAAACTTGAGGAGTTGTCTTGGTAAGGGTTTCTATTGCTGTGATGAAACACCATGACCAAAAGGAGTTGGAGAGGAAAGGGTTTATTTGGCTTTCACTTCCATAGTAGTGCATCACAGAAGGAAGTCAGGACAGGAACTCAAGGGGGGCTGGAACATGGAGGTAAGAACTGAGGCAGAGGCCATTGAAGGGCACTGCTTATTGGCTTGTTTGCACGGCTTTCTCAGCCTACTTACAGAACCCAGGACCACCAGCCCAGGGATGGCACCAGAATAATAGGCTAGGCCCTCCCCCAATTACTAATTAAGAAAATGCTTTATAGCTGGATTTCATGGCATTTTCTCCATTGAGGTTCCCTTTTTTCAGATGACTTTAGCTTGTGTCAAGTCGACATAAAACTATCTAGCCGAGTAGACATAAGTACTTGGTGGCCATAGTCCCTATTGACTAGGAAAATTCCAAATAATTTGCATTAATGGGGATATTAGAGGAAGTCAGGGGCTTCTTGAAAGCAGACTTGACCTGTTTTATTATGGGCCCTAAAACAAAGAGTGGTACAGGGTAAGTGCTCAATAAACCTTTATTAAGCATTGGTTATACCATAATGAATGAGAAGGACAATTAATCATACTCAGAAATTTTGTTCTCAAAATCTTACCAAATTACAACCATCTTGGTTCCCATTCAGAGGACATTTCTTTTTTCTTTCTTTCTTTCTTTTTTTTTTTTTTTCTCTTTTGGCCCTAGGTGACCTATACCAAATCAATTTTTCTTTGAAAGACATTTGCTGAGGGCAATGACAGCAAGTCTCCATTCATATTGTCCTTTAAATGATTCTTTTACTTCAGATCTTAATAGTGTGGTGTTTGCAATGTTCATAACAAATTAATGCTAAAAATCTAAGTTAATATATTATAAAGTATGTCACTCTTTAGAGTACCATGGACCATTATATATAATGTGTATGAGTGTTTTGCTTGCATGCGTGTATGCGTACCATATGTATGCAGGACCTACTATAGAGGCCAATAAAGGGTATTGGGTTCCTAGAACTAGAGTTAGAGAGAGTTGTAAGCTATCATGTATGTGCTGGGAACTGAACTTGGGTCCTTTGCAAGAACAGCCAATGCTTTTACCTGCTGAACTCTGTCCTTATCCCACCCCCTCACCCAGGTTTTGAGCATGTGAATACAAACACAAGGATTAAAAACTTACTGTTTGCCAAAC
Organism: Rhynchomys soricoides; assembly: GCA_019843965.1. Taxonomy (NCBI): domain Eukaryota; kingdom Metazoa; phylum Chordata; class Mammalia; order Rodentia; family Muridae; genus Rhynchomys; species Rhynchomys soricoides. Next base: position 5,758,712 of record JADRCH010000167.1, read on the forward strand.
ACAAAATTAGGTGCTTTGTAATCACCACTTCTAAAAATCTCATATTATCAGTGAGAGAATGATATCCAGGGTTGTTCCCTTTGTTTGTCCTAAGCCCACCTTCTAAGTAGTTGGGTTGCATGTCCTTCCTACTAACGTTCTTTCTGCTACAGTGCTTTGACTCAAGCCCTGAAACTGCGTTTTTTTCCAGGAACCCAAGAGAATAAGATTTAGAAAAGCAATAAAGTTCACTGAAAGTTGCTCATTTTGTGAATATATAACTAAGAGGAAAGTGAGCCATAGTAGGTTCTGTGTTCCATGAACCCCAGTTTCATTATGGAGATCACCAAAGCACAGGACTGCCCAATGGAAGAAATTGGTATTTATCCCACATGATGGATTGCCTCACACAGGTAATGAATCTGAGAGCTTTGTGGGGGCTGATGGCTGAGAAGAAAGATAAGAGTTACCATTGGGACACAGAGAAAGGGGTGGGTAATTACTATGGGAAGTTTATTTATGTCGCCACTTTGGGCTTTTATGGGAAATCCTAAAAGCCACATCTCTGGAGCTGAAAAGTTGGCAGGAAGACAAGAGAAAATGTCCTATTTCCATCAAAGGGGTTCAATAACAGGGTGGTCATGGGAGTCATTTTCTTTCAGGGAATGATTGAACCTGGTGTGTTGTGATTGTGAGAGAGGTACAAACTTCTCTTACCTCTCCTTGGCTGACCTGCAACACCTGCTAGGAAGGGCAATGGCTGATTTCATTTCCACCAGGACTTAGCAAATATGCCAGTAAGGTCTGTGAAATCATACGCTGAGCAGTGTGATTGAAGAACTAGGACACGAAAGAAGAGATGTTAACATCTTGGGCTCAATTCTTTCTTTTGTGTGAACTAAAAAAACCAGAAGTCCAGGAACTGGAATGACTTGCCTAAGGACTCCAAGTCAGTGCAGAGGATGCCAAGTCAATCTTGGATGCACAATGGTACTCCATCCTTTAGAACCGAACCGCCTGTAATCTTGCTCCCCATTGCTGTACTCCTCTCCCCGCGGCTATTATTTTGTTGTGTCTTTAATTTCCCCAATCCTTTTCTGGAGTCACAGTTCTCAGGTTTAAGTACAGGGACAAGCCTGTCTGCCACTTGCTACCATTCATGTCCTTTCCTGGTAACTGGTGACCTCTAACACCCAGCAGATTCTGGTTGTTTAGAGACTCTGATGATGTGGGAGCCTCTTGAGAAATATTGATAGGATTATAGGACATGTGTTTGCCACAGAGCTCTAGAAACTACTGTTGGAAATTTCTAGAAATTCTACTAGGAACAGAATTAAGTAACAAAGCTGTAGTGGAAGCAGTCATCTTTGAAGTGACACTTAACAGTTGTTGAGACTCATAGGGAATGGTACTCCAACAAGGAGATCTGGCCTTGTTGGAGTAGGTGTAGCTTCCTGGAAGAAGTATGTCACTGCAGGATGGTCTTTAAGGTTTCAAATGCTAGAGCCAGGCTCAGTCTTTCTCTCTCTCTCTCTCTCTCTCTCTCTCTCTCTCTCTCTCTCTTCTGCTGAATTAAATGTTTTCCTTTATAAGAGTTGCCATGGTCATGGCATCTCTTCAGAGCAATAGAGCACTAATTAAGATAAGTACTTACCAAGGACCAGGTTTAATGTCAAAATCTTTTACAGCCACCCTCTCTCTTAATTCTTGGGTTATACCTGCAAGGTGACTGCCAATATTAGCCACCTTGCTGAGTAAGGAAATAAAGAAGTTAAACAGAGAGAGCTTAGTGGTTTGACCAAAGTCATATTCTACTGTATCTTATTCAAAGCGATGTATTTTCCATCCTGATGTTTAGCAGCTACTGGAATTCTTGTGCACTTGGGCCTCCATAGTAATAGGAGACTCTCCAACTTTCTCCTGAGATCTCTAGCATTCTTCTAGAACTGGATGCTATCCAGAGTCTCTGGTCCTGCAGGGTCTTCTAGGATCTCTCAGTAGACCTCTCCCCTCTTAGGCTGTTTTGATTCATTGTTCTCTGACCCCGTAGGAGTATGTTAGTGCAAAACTATATAAGCAGAATATATCAGCTGAGGACTAGCTCTCACCTATTAAGAATGTCTGTAGGGGAGACTTTGGGGTCAGCATTATCCCCCCATTATTCTGTGGCTGTGCTTCAAGGCCCACCATTAGCTCCGCAGCCCATGTTAAGCTCTGCTGTTTCTCACACTATGCTTAAAACACTAGGTTAGGTGCTGTTCTAACTTAGAAGCCAGCAGGATCATAAAAAGATTGCTTAGTGTTTGTCATTTGAAGTGTGCTTTGCCACCAAAGCTACGCCATAAACGTTGGTTAGATTTCTATTCTGGTCCACAAATCCTTAGCTTCTTAGCCCTAATGTACCTGTCATCTGGTACCAGTGTTTTTGTGGTGCTGTTTCAGCTCCATTGAACTCTTGACTGAAACTGTTTCACTGGGAAAACGCAATGAGTTTCACTAGAATGCCAAACACTTCTTAGCAGTTGGCTGTGGACTAATTTCCTGCTCTTCCACAAGAGTGACAACAGCCATCTTTCCCCCCTCACCCAGATAATGGGTCCTAAGTGGCATGGGAAAGCTGCTGTGTATGTAACTATGAAAATATTCAGAGAGTCAATGTTTAGCAGAAGATAACCCAGAAGCTAGGTACATTGTCCAACTATGTAAACCCAGAAACTCCACACATACCTGCCTTGTAATCTAAAACTTTGGAACACAAATGCCTGCAGAATTTGATCCTCAGAATAAAAGAATTTGTACACACACACACACACACACACACACACACACACGGTGGGGGTTGGGGGGCGCACACAGACATCAGAAAGAGAGAGAGAGAGAGCATATTCCATTATTGTTTAGTAGGAAAATCTAGAAAACAACATGTGTCCACTAGCAGACAAATTATGACTCACATTTAATATGGAATAGTATTTTTTTGTACTTATTCATTTATTCACTAATTCTCTAATTCATTCATTCATTTATTGCCACTGTGACCATAAGATAACCCAACAGATATCTGATAAACAGCAATGTTATGGAGGAAGGCTTTATTGTGCCTTCAGTTCTGGAGGCCACAGTCCACTGGAGCAGCTTAGGCTCTGTACATGTAGGCAGAGCAACCATCAGAGGCAGAGTTCGAAGTGGGCTGAGTTGGAACTCCTAAGACCTATTCCTCAGTGACTTAGCTCCTCATCTGGACCCCCATTTCCTTATGATGCCACAGCTTCCCAAACACCATCACCAGCTGGAGACCAGTTGTTCAACCATACGAGTCTTCAGTGGACATTCCATATTGAGTCCTCAACAATGTACCCATTTAAAATTCCAGCTACAACTGGGTCCTCGGGTGTAACAGTACGGGAGGAGAAAACTTGTGTTGAAGTTAGATTTTGTACAACCCCTTCAGCAACAGCTGAAAGCAGGTGAATACTTGACAGGAGGCTGGCAGTCTGTGTGACTGTGTGACATGGAGTTGATGTGAGTACAGGGAATCAGACAGGGTGACTCAGGCCAGGAGAAAACAATGGAAGCTTCAACAAAATAGGGCAGAGCTTTAATCTGTAGGTAGTACAGATTTCATTTTTTCTGTCTCTTTATTGAGATTTTTTTTTAAAAAAACAAAAAACTTGTTTCAGAAGTATATGTCACTTGATCTTCTGAGTTTTAGTTTTTTTTCAAAAGTTGAAAGTACAGAACAGGAAATAGAAAGTAAAAGCTAATCTTGAAAACATCCCAAGACTATTTCAGTGTCTTAGGGGAAGATGTTTGCTGTAGATGTAGTTAGGAGGACATAGCGGAGCCCCACCCCTGGTGTGGGTGGTAACATGGTCCTGAGGCAGAAGCGATGGACATAGTTGTATTTTTTAGAATATTAGGAATTCTAAACATATACTTAGCAGCATCAGAAGTAGGAATGGGATGGAAGAAAAGAGAATATTCCCAAGGATTAACTTTTTTTCCCCTTGGTTTTTCGAGACAGGGTTTCTCTATGTAGCCTTGGGTGTACTGGAACTCACTCTGTAGACCAGGCTGGCCTCGAACTCAGAAATCCACCTGCCTCTGCCTCCCAAGTGCTGGGATTAAAGGTGTGCGCCACCACTGCCCAGCTCCCAAGGATTAATTTATTCACATGTGCATTCATATGACTTCAAGTGACTCTTCACTTGTGACCAGAGCTTCTAGCATCATACCTGAGTCAGTTATGGCCAGAATGTCCCTGATTGAAGATAAAAGGCAATGCTTCCCACTCACCCTACCCAATAACACACACACACACACACACACACACACACACACACACACACCCCACACACCCCACACACCCCATAATAATGGGGGACAGGCTGAAATTTAAAGCTCTAGAGAATTTTAGCTCTGTAGGTAAGGCATTGTGGAAAGAGAGATGAGTTTTGGACTAAGGAGCCCATTAAGCCATTTACACTATAAATGAGGACAGGCTCATCAGTACATTCTCTTATATTCACTGTCTGTAGTCTGGCAGAACAGACCAAGAAACCTGCCAAACAGACACTGAAGAGTAATTCCGTGAGGTGATTTATGTCTTGTTGAGCTATCATTTGCCAGATCTATTGGGGCATCAGAGTCATCTGCCTTTTGTATGAGTTGGTAACAAAAGGAGCATCATCAACACGGTGAGCATTAATACATCATCATCATCGTCGTCGTTGTCGTCGTCATCATCATCATCATCATCAGCAGCAGCAGCAGCAGCAGCAGCAGCGTGACCACTTGGGTACAGGGAGTGCTCCTGTTCCAGGCACTCTGCTTAAAAGCTTTCTGGCCATTATGTCATTTCATCTGAGCAGCAGCCCTATGAGGTAGGTTCTATTATTACTTTTGTATAACAAACAGGGGAACCAAGCCAAGGCTCTGACGCTTTGACTACGCACCACGCTTCCCGTCAACTTTGGAAGATAATTATCGTATTTTAGGGCTTAGACCTACTACCTGAAATCTCACAGTAATAAATGCCAAGTAACACATTTGCTTTCCCCAAATCAGTTTCTTCAGTCTATGCTGATGGGTGAAAAGAGCCCATATGTAACGCTGCCATGGTTGGGTTTTAGCTGATTCAGAGCTTAACCTGAGTCAATAGCTGTAGCTGGGAAAGCAAGTTCCCCACTGGCTGAATAGATGACCTGCATGATAATGCTACTAAGTGCCAGGTCTGTCATTCCCTGCTGCTCAAAAACCAAAGGCATCAGGAATGTTCGCCTCAGACACGCTGTTAAGCAATTTGTGTGCATCATCTAATTTAATCCTAAGGACAGCTCTAAGAGGTGAGTGCTCAGTCTTCCATGGAGGAGAAGGTAAGGCTTAAGGTGGCCAGACTCTTGCTCTAGGTTGAACCGTTGATGAAAGTGGGACAGTGATTTCATAATAGACTTGCCAAAACCAGAGTCCAGCATGCTGCCTCTAGCCGGTACCCATGTAACTCTGGTATACAGGCCACTGCAAAGCAAGATTGGGATGCTTCCAAAGCAAATTAGGGGTAAAAAAAAGTCTAGTGTGGTTTCTTCTAGTGTCTGGATAACTTTCTTGTTTAATCTGTGTGGGTGTTGTTTTTCCTACTTGTTTTCTTTCTTAATAGGAATGTGCACAGACCTTTATTTCCTACTTAATTTAATAGACATAAGTGCTGGTTGTGGTAGTACATGCCTTTAATCCCAGCATTTGGAAGGAAGAGGCAAGTGAATCTGAGTTCTAGGGTAGCCTGGTCATCCAGAGTTCCAGGTCAGCCGAGGTTACATAGCGAGACCCTGTCTCAGAAAAGTGAAACAAATTGCCAGGAATGGTGGTTGCCAGCTGAAATCTCAGTACTTGGGAAGCAGATGCAGGTGAATCTGTGAGTTTAAGGCCATCCTGGACTATATAGCAAGTTCTAGACCAGCCAGGGCTACATGGTAAAGCCTTGTCCCAAAAATAAAATAAAATAAGACATAAAGCAAAAAAAAAGATGTAAGCAGTGTTAGAATTTATTAGCTTCTGGAGTCTTAGAGTCAACAGCCAGGTCCTGGTAGGTCATGATGGCACCCACATGCCTCAGCTAACTGTCCATCCACTTTATTCACACAAGTTACTCCCCTGTGTTCACAGAACAAGCAATGCTGTGTTGAGTGTGGGCCCAGGGAGTAGGAAGCAGAGCAAGTTGAGCACTTAACCCAGGATCCTCAGAGACGGTGAGTTTCTGTAGAGACTGTAGAGACTGGTATAGATAACATAGGATTCCAGTATTCTGGCTCTCACTAGATAGGCCCTTAATATCTGCCTTCAGGTTTCAAATCACAGCTGGGTCACTTTTTTTGGGAGGGGGGCAGGGATATTTTCATTCAGAAAAGCAGTGCCTACTTAATGTGAAAGGGAATCAGTACTGTGTTGGCCTCCTGTTCCCCACTGAACATGTATCATTGTCTTATTCTTTTTTTGAGAAGAGAATTTCTCTACATAACCCTGGCTCCCTGACTATCCGGGAACTCATTACATAAACCAGGCAGGCCTGAACTCACAGATTGCCTCATGTCTACACCTCCCTAGTGGTGGGATAAAGGTGTGTACCACCACTTCTGGTGACATATCGTTATCTTTTTGATAAGTCATATGTTAGAAAGCAGTTGAGAGTAGCCAGATATTTTACTCAGTCAGGAGTTTCTTTGTCTACATGAAGTTGGATATTATTTCCTGACAGTTAATTCTCCTAGAAGCAATTGGAATGTTTTTGCGTGTGGACATTTACAAATAGTGTTTGTATTCCCAGAGGAAAGGACTTCTTTAAGAGAACTAATGCTGACATGTTGGAAGGGTTTGGAGACATGCTTAGGAAGTTAACATAGTAAATAAAAATGAGAGATGTCAGGCCACTGAGTGGATTTCTTGTTTATAAAACTTCAGTGAACAAATGCTATGATATTGTTTCCAAAAGGAACAACATGCCATTGTTTTCAATACATAAAATTTAAATTTTTACTCACATTTATAAATAAATATGACAAAACCATTTATTATAAATATGGTTACTTTGCATTTTTACTGTACTTCTCTAGGTTCCAGACCACTGCTGGATAACTACTTTATCTGAGACTTGCTCAGTTAACACACACTCAACTGCGATGTTCTGTTTTGCTCCACAGCAATTTGTATAGGTGTCATGTGGCACTGACTGGGAGGTCCCATCTTTTACATATAAGATAGCCCTTTCATTATTGTCCATTCGCTGGCTTTAATGGAATATTTTGCTTGGTAAGTTTTGTTCAATTGAATATGTAAGATTACCACTAAGACTTTCCCTGCCTGCAAGCTCTCAGGAGCATGTATATGGTACGTTATAACTTCGGTCAGCCCTTATGTTTTTGGAGGATTGATAAACACCAGTGCCTGTGGGCCAAGGCAGGAAATGTAGTTGAACAACTGTGGAAAAACAATGCAAGCACAGCAAGAAATGACAACTCACATTTGGCCTTAGCATTTGGGAAAGCAAGTGCAATATATTGACCTGTGCATAGCTGCATGTGGCATTCAGTGTGTGTGTGTGCGTGTGTGTGTGTGTGTGTGTGTGTGTGCGTGTGTGCGTGTGCGTGTGTGCATGTGCGTGTGCGTGTGCGTGTGTGTGTGTGTGTGTGTGTGTGTGTGTGTGTGTGTAGGAGCTTGAGTTCCAGAGGGAGAACAGTTTCCCCCAATTAGATGCACAGGTGTGATATTTGCAAGTTGTGATGGTGTTTCTTTTTCTCAGTGTTTTATATTTAAAATAATAGTGGCGAGTATAGGAAGCTGCTGAAAAGCTTTGTAAAGTGCAGCGACCCTCGGTGTCTATGAATTATTGGTTTCAAGATCCTGCAAGGATTCCCAAATCTATATATGCCTAAGTCGCTCATACAAAATGCAATAATATTCACATAAAATCTACCCAGTTTTCCTTTCCTATATACTGAAGAGAATATATATATTTGTCTTAGTTACGGTTTCTACTGCTGTGAGGAGACACCATGAGCATGCAACTCTAAGACAGGAAACATTTAATTAAAGCTGGCTCTGAGGTTCAGAGGTTTAGTCCATTATAGTCATGCAGGAAGCATGGCAGCACGCAGACACGGTGCTGGAGGGGGAGCTGTGAGCTCTACATCTGGATCTGCAGGAATCAGGAAAAGAATTGTGAGACACTAGAACTGGATTGAGCTTCCGAGACCTCAAAGCCCACTCCCTAGTGACATACTTCTTCCAACAAGACCATACCTATCCAACAAGGCCACACCTCCCGAGAGTGCCACTCCTTATGAGAAGGCTATGGGGGCCAATTTTATTCGAACCGCCACACAGATATAGATCTACTTATCATACGTAATGCCAGATAAATATTATATAAATAGATATTATACTCTGTTATTAAGAGACTAATACCAAGAATGAATACATTCAATACAGCTCTTTTTTTTTTTCTCCTGAAAAAATTCAGTCTACATCTGTAGAATCCATAATGATAGAGGCCCAGCTGTGCATAGCTAGATGTGGGTGGGTCATCTGCAAACAATATACCATTACACATAAGTTGAACTTGTGGATCTGGGTGTCCATTGAAGGCCCCTGAAGTCCAAAGAAGACCGTATATATTTGTTAGAATACTCTTAGGTGATGGGCACACAGCTCAGTAAGTAGAGTGCTTGCCTCAATTACTTTAGAGAGATATAAAAATTATAAAGTACTGGAGGATTTCCCTTTGATCCCACACCTACCACCCTCTATTTTTAGTATCTTATATTAGTGTGATGCCTTTATTCACAACATTGAACTCAGGTCAAGGCATTATTATTATTATTATTATTAACAACTAATCTCATTATTTAGATTTCCTTGGCTTTTATTTTACAACCTCTTTCTGACTTTGGGTCCCATTGAAATGACACCATTACATTTTATTGTTGTATCTCTTTAGGCTCCTTTTTGTTATGGGAGATTTTTTTGGTTTTTCTTCTTATTGATGGCTTTAACTGAAGTTTGTCTGATGATTTGGTCCAAGAAAACCATAGAGCAGCAGTTCTCAACCTGTGGGCTATAATATCAGACATCCTGCAAATGAGATATTTACATTATAACTCCTAACAGTAGCAAAATTACAGTTATGAGGAAGCAATGAATAATTTATGGTTGGAGTCCCCACAACATGAAGAACTGTATTAAAGGGTCAGAGCATTAGGAAGGTTGAGGACCACTGCCATGGGGTAATGCTGAGCTTGCTCATCTGCATGTGTCGGTGTTTGGGTTTTTGTTTGTTTGTTTGTTTTGGGGGGGGTTGTTTGTTTTTGTTTTTGTGGGGGTTTTTTTTGCAGTTTTATATAAATTTACTCTGCCCCTTTGTGTTCAGTGCTTTTGGACACCGTCATACACAGCTCAGTCATGGGATGGGAGTCCTCCTCTTAAAAAGTGAGACATGTGTATAATGTATGAGAAATTCTTCACAATGGCCAGCTTGCTGCTTCTCTACTTGTTACTGCTTTTAGCTATTTATTTACATCACTATGAGCTTGTACATTTGACAAATGTTTGCATTGTCAGTCAATACTATGTTATTCATTTTGTTGTTGGAATTGAGGTAGGAAACAAAGACAGAGAAATCATGTGGACATGGGAATGGAAAGGAGCTCCTAACTCAGGAGCCTTATTGAAGGCTTGGCCAGCTGAGAAGCAGGAATTTCAGCACAGTTCACATTTGCACCAGGTGGTGGTGTCACACAGGTTCAAAACCAGCATGGTCTACAGAGTGAGTTCCAAGACAGCCAAGGCTACCCACAGAAAAATCCTGTCTCCAAAAAACTAGACAAAACTTAACAAAACAACAACAAAAATTGCTCTAAAGGCTGTAGACAGAACAAATATTCCTTTCATATACTGATATTTTATGTTAAAATAGCAATTCACTAGGCTTAAAAATCCAGGATGTATGGAGCCTTGGACATGGCCTTATTTCTTTACCCCGACAACCACTGAGAATTGCAGACCAAACCATTAACTTTTGTTACAGTAAAGACATTTTACCCTCCTGTGTGTCCATTAGCTATACTTTCATCTTTTCAACTGTAATCCTGTCAGAATCTCCTCAGACCATGGTATGCTCTCGCTCAGATTGCTTAGCAACCTTTTAAAGAGGGTAACTTTAAACTCCGCTGAGGTCCTGTACACAACCTCAAAAGAGGCAAAATCCAAACTGAGTGTTGACTGCTGAGGAGCCTGAGCCCACACTTGGACAGGCCTTATTTTCTGGAATTTTCTCTCAGAGAAGCCCACACCATGCTCTTCAGTGTCTACTATTCTTCTGAGCACTTCTCTTTCTCTTAACACTTTTCCTTACACCTGTATTAAAATGTCTTTATGGAGTTCCCATTATCTTCTTTCACACTAGTAAAGAAGAACTTCCATAATGCCTTTATTTTAAAATTAGTCAAGAATTAAGATGCAGTCAGTCACTTAGAAGGCATGGCTGGGGTTACAGATGAGATAAATCTTTCTATCCCCACAAAAGAAAAATCTGTTTGAAAATTGAGAACAGAGATGGGTGGTGGTGGCACGTGCCTTTAAACCCAGCACTTAGAAGGCAGAGGCAGACAGATCTTTGTGAGTTCAAGGCCAGCTTGTTCTACAAAGTGAGTTCTAGGACATTCAGGGCTATATGGAGAAACCTTGTCTTGAAAAACCTAAAACAACAACAACAACAACAACAACAAATGAAGAAAAAAAAGGAAGGAAGGAAGGAAGGGAAAAAAAGAAAAAGACACCTGCTCTTGCAATGAAACCACAATGAGAATACTGCAAGCCAAGCCAGCTATACAGATTGTGAGGACCCATACTGGACTACTGTGACATCTGTGGGTGATGAAGGCCAGCAGCATTATGGGAGTCATCTGAGCTGCAGGTGGTGGTTGCCTTGCAGGAAAGCAGAATCTGACTTTTAAAGTCAACTTCTACATGTTCCCAACATCACCAGTTTTTAGATGCTGACTGCATATCCCCAACCCAAATATTTTGAAATTCCAAGTCCTCTGGAGAACCAATCTGAGATCTCTGCAAGGGCTGTAGGGCTTGTAGGAGTTTAAGCAGCTGGCAGATTCTAGAGTCTCTTCTAGACTTAGGGTCCTTGTAAGAGGTCCTTGGTCACGATGTGTGGGCAGCTGCACCTCACCTGACTGAAGGATGGCTCTGCTTCCTTCTCTCTATTCTCTCTCAGGAACAGCCATGGGAAAGCAAGAGCCAGAACACTTCGTAAGAACTAGGCTAGCAGATATGGCTCTACCCTACTCTAGTTTGTGTTTTGGAAAAATATCTGTGGGGGTGGAGCTCAGTGGTAGTACACAGGCTCTAGGTTTTGGTTTCAGTACTGAGAGAAGCAAAAGAGAAGTTTCTGCAGATATCCCCAACTGTTACAGGCTGGCCAAAATACTGGGGATGCAACTGTTGCTTTGATATTACTGTGCTCACTGACACAACAAAGCTGAGACTTGTGACTTGGTGGGCTACTTCTCATGGGTTAATGAGACTTGCATTTTGGGGTCCTCAGCTCCCCTCCAAGTGCCTGTGTCTGAGTGGGGACTGAGAGTCTCCAGGTGACATGTGGAGAGGCCAGTGCTGGGTGACTATGTTACCCCCTGCCTCTCCTGCCTGTGCTCCGAGGGGCTAATGAGCAGCTGGCTGGAAGGAGCCCTGGATGCCACCTGCCTTTCTGTCTGAGATTAGTAGAAAGAAGTGAGGCAACAAAGATGCCATGACAGAACCTTATGCTTGCAACCCTCTCGGTGTTGTTTAGCTAAAAGAGCCATAAACAAACCAACGGAAGAAACCAGCTGGTTGCATAATCCCATATTGCTGGTGAGACAGAGAAAGGGCCAGGGGTAGGGACGGTCCTCTTTTTCACATTATAGGGAGTCTGCTGGTCGGAACTTTGAGTCAGTCACCTTCCCATGTGTGGAACATTCTTGGGGAAAGTTAGAGCAAGATAAACCTTGAGCCCTTCCCTCTCCAAGGTGGCTCTCTGTGACCTTGAGAGCTCTACTTAAAACAAGTCAATTTCAGAGATTTCATAGCTCTTTATAAAGCCAGTTGCCAAACGCACATTCTATTTCCCCTGATCCAAGAGAAAAGAAACCAAGGCACTGACTAAACACACACCATCCAACATGGTCGTGGTCGAAGAGTGCAGGAGAGGCTGACATTTAAGCTTATTGCTGCAGGTAGACAGCACTCACTGGTTCTTGATGAACTTCCACATCTTGCTTTTGAGGAAGGAACTGGAGTCACATGCCCATCGGGAAAACAAAGAAGCAGGCGCTTAAATGTGCTCCCAGTCCCATGGACCCTGAGGAAGAAGATGACAAACGGAAGGAAAGGGTGTTAATGGTTATGGCAGAGGAATGGGCTGCTGGCTTCTCTTTTGAACTCTGTGTTGACCCTCTTCCAGGAATTACATTCCCATCTGAGACAGCAAATGGGCCAAGGTTTACTGCACACATGCTGACCTGCAAGTCTCAGTGGGAAAAGTGTGTCTTGCTGTGAGGACTTTGTGCAGCACTAAATGGCATGGTTAAGAAGATGGGAGAACCAGAGCTGGACGGAGTCCAGGGTGAAATTATCCCAATGTGATAAGTTAAGTGATGGTCACAGTGTCAACGTTCAGTTGTATATTTTCAGAGTTACAGTCCCATCTTAAAACACGGACTGAGTTAGTATCCAGCTTTTCCCCATTACTCTGCCTCCTTTTTATGCAAGAAACAGCTCTCCATAAAATCTTTTAGACATCTAAATATCAGAAAACTTGAGACTTAACAGCAACTGTTTTTATACGTTAGTACTCTGTAGCTGGCTTCAAACAGTTTTTCTTCTCGCTTCGGCCTGGCTCGCTCTCAGTAACTGTCTTCAGACACCCCAGGAGAGGGCATCAAATCTCATTACAGATGGCTGTGAGCCATCATGTGGTTGCTGGGATTTGAACTCATGACCTTCGGAAGAGCAGCCGGCACTCTTAACTGCTGAGCCATCTCTCCAGCCCCAACAGTAAATGTTTTATTAAGGTTGGTAAACGCTGAGATTTGTCCATTGTTTTCTATGTGCCAGGTCCTACACTAAATGAACACTTTATGTAAGTTATTAAATTTAATCTTTGCGATTCTATGCAAACATTACTATCCCTATTATGGGAATAAAAACAAACAAACAAAAAAACTGAGAGGGTAGTTTTCTTCTTAAAAGAAAAAACAGCTGGGCATGATAGTGCATGCCTTTAATTCCAACACTGGGGAGGAAGAGGCAGGAGGATCTCTGAATTTGAGGCCAACCTAGTCTACATAGTGAGTTCCAGGACAACGAGGGCTCTGTAGAGCAACCCTATCTCAACAAAACAAAACTAGAGGGTGATGGTGTGTGTGTGTGTGTGTGTGTGTGTGTGTGTATACCTAAGGCAGGTACTGTAATCATCTGGGTGGACTAGACTGAAATGCTCAGGCACCATAAAATCCCCAAGTATGACTTTTCCCTTAGGAAGTTGGCTGCCCCAGCCTCAGCCTTCCCTTCCCTCCCCATACCTGAGCCTTGAGGGATTTTCTGTGCACACACTCTGTGTAACTACAGCATTCCTCACATTAGTTTTAACTACAAAAGGGGGGGGAAAAGTAAGCTTTCTTCAAACTTTTTTTTGTTGCTTTTGCAAAATAGATGCCTTGAAGTCTGATGCTCCAAGTTTAAGTTCCTAGTGTATTAATTAGGTTCTCTAGTACCATAATTATGTCCAGCTTCTTAGATTAGGAAGAAAATGAAGAAAAAACTTACTTGTCATATGAGAGTCCAAGTTTATCATTAAGGAACCACTGGACCAATGCTAGCATGTTTGTGTCCTAAATGCACATAAAAAACAGTGAGGTACAAAGCAAGGTCTAACACAGACAGTGAAAAATACATAAAAGCAGCTTTCATTTTGTTTAGGGAAAGAGAATTAATAAGCAGCCCTGTCCTTGGGACACATGGGTGGGCTCACATGAATGGAAAGGGTCTGAAAAAGACACTGCAAACCAGATCGACAACTTCCAGAAGATGAAAACAGACTAGGAATGAGCTGAGAGAATTTAACCTTGTCTGTGTTGTTTGAGGAAATCAGGAACTGGAACAAGCATCTATAACAAAGGGAAAATATATTCATGTATCTCTTACATTAGAAAAAGAAAAATCAATTTTGCAAAGGTAAAACGTCTAGGGATGTTCACAGCAGGTCCCTGGCGGGCGACTTCTCCTTATTGATAGGTATGTACGATCCTGTTCTGCATGTTAGGCATACCTGGAGTCAGAATTGAAAGGGAAGTTTCCCTGGGCATGCTCTCAAGAAGAGTTTGCCTCCCAGGCAGTGTGCAGGAGTGTCCATGGAGGACAGGCTCTGTTGTGGAGAGGTAGCAGGACTGTAGGCTGCAAGTTGTGGAAGGCTCATGTGCACGTTGGGGTGATTCTCCAACTAGTTTTAAGTTCTTTTGTGGTTTGCTATAGCACACCACAGCCTCTGAAAGGGGATGTTATCCGTTTTTAAATTGCTTTGCTGGAGTCAGCATCCAGAGCCCTGTTCGTTTACTACCCGTTTGGCAGCTAGAGCATTTCCCAAACATGGTTCAAGCCATGAACACTCCACTGCCCTGCTGACAGCACATCTCCTTATTAATAACTTTAACAACCTGTGAATCCTTAGGACTAAGAACAGAAGTCATCTTAGTTGAAATATGGTCATGAAAATCAAAGCCTGTTTCTGCTTGCGTTTGGCACCCAGGCAGCCAGGGGACCAGGTCCGCCTGGACTTCCCACCAAAGAGTCTTGTCCATAAAAATAGCAGCCTCTACTGCACACATGCACTTGACTGACCTGCAGGGTCACACTACTTCAAGGGCAATTTCTATTAAATCTCTGGGCTTGGGGAGATGGAGAAAATAGGAAATTGAGCAAAAACCTTGCCTGGGTGGTCTACAGAAAAGCTGGGTGGAGGGATTTGGTGAATGAGGTAAATCTGACTCCCACAGGACTGCTCAGACCTGGATTTTTACTTTTCAGGAACATAGAGACTTTACTGTTGGGAGCTTCTTTTCCATAAAAATATGTTAAATGTTTGATTTTTATGATCATGCTAGTGGAAAAGCAAATGTACAGTAGTGTTGTTGGGTTTGGCTGTGAAGTGAATTCTGAATAGCCAGTAAGGATTCTGACTTTACCATGGAGTGATCACTGCTGGCTTCATGACTTCATGGTGATATTGAGAGGTGGAAAACCTAGGAGGTAAAGCTTGGTTGGAAGAAGAAAATTACTGGCTTTCAAGATCTTATCTTTCTCTTACACACACACACACACACACACACACACACACACACACAGGCACAGTAGTTCTGTTTATTCTTGTAATCTTTTCCTTCTAACAGAGAATTCTATATTAAAATACTTTCTTTGACCTCAAACTTCATTTGGTTTCTTCCGGTAACCCTTTTCTGGATTTCCTGTTTGCTATTGTGGGGTCTGGGTATACAGTACTGCCAGCTTAGGAGTGAGCCATCCCTGCCCTCTTGTTCCCTTAGAAATAAACTTATCTATTCCTTTCAGACTTCCTAGGAACTCATGATCTGGATCACCTTTGTAAATTATCTAGTGATTTTTTAAAAAAAATTTTTTTGCAGTCTCTGTCCAGCAGGGGACTGGGGGGAGGAAAAAGAAATCAAGGCAAAGGAAAAATTTAAATTCAGAGTTTGAATCTCAAAATGTTTCTCAAGCAAAGATAGAAGGAACTGACTCGGATGAGCAATTGCTGTGTGCCATTCTCCACTATTCATAATTTATGTAAGTCCTGGTATTTTCATACTGTGCTCCTGCTAAAGGGCTACTTGTGTTAAATAACACCTTGTGGCCATGCAACCAGTTATGGCTGGGGCTGAGATTGATGCTCACTCTAGTCTCCTGTTCTGTTCTGTTCTGCTCTGCTCTGCTCCTCTCCATTCTGTTCTGTTCTTCACAGAAACACAGAACATAGCTTTTGGAGAGATTCCTCAGAGGGCTGTCAATGACCAGGTAGTTGAGCATGTCACACAATGGTGGTGCCACGGATGCTGTTTGACCTTCCTTCATCCATTTTTTAGCGTGCTCTCTCTCTCTCACACACACATACACACAGCAGTATAAAACTCTAAAAAGCTTACAAAGTAAGGATTTTTCTTTTTTGTCCACTATGTTCCTAGAACATAGCATGAGCTTAATAAACACCATTGAACCAGATGACTGATATTTCAAACGTGCCTGAATTGCAGAGGAGGAAAAGCATCTCTCACCATCCGTGATTGGGTTCAGAGTTGAGGGAGACCCTGTCTAAAGACAGATTAACAAGAGGAAAACATAGCAATTTTACTTATTTAACCTTGGTTTTGTGTGACATGGAGTCTCCATATGGAAGTGAAGAGCTATTAGGTGTGGAATTTTATGTTTTAGTTTGATGAAAAGAATACAGCAAAGGAGAAAAGGGATGGGATTAACAAAGCTTGTGAGTTCAGAGTCTTCTCTGTGACCACTGGCTTTCTTTATCTCTGGTACTCTGGAGATAGGGAGGGCACCATTTTAATGTGATCTTCTGACCTCATTCGAGAAAGATAAGAAAATCTAACCTGGGTGTAGTAGTAGGTAAATCTCTCATGAACAGAGACCAGTCTGGTCTAAATGGTGAGTTCTAGACCAGTCAAGGATACATAGTGAGACCCTGTCTCAACAACAACAACCAACCAACCAACCAAACACATCTATTTTTAGGCTAGATGTGGCAGCTCACATATGTAAAATGCCAGGGTTTAGGAGGCTGAAGCAAGAATATTACCGTGAGTTCCAGGCCAGCCTGGGCTACAGAATGGGATCTTGTCTCAAAATAACAAAAGGAGAACAAGAAATGAACAAAATCCATCCCAGGTGCCAGGACCAGTGCTATGGTGATATACTTGGGGGCAGCATGTCCAGAACTCCACAGACACATGACCACCACTTTACACTATCGGCCTCGAAAGCTGGTCTTTCCCATTATTTAAATTTAAGCCCTTCTCTTCAAGGTGTAGGGATCTTTGTGGAGTAGTAAGTCAAAAGATTGTAAGAGCCAGAAGTGGTGGCTGATAACATGGTACCAGTATCATACAAACACAACAGGACTCAGGTACTGTGAACTCAGGAGACTGTGGCAGCATGCACAGGTTCAAGCCACATGGGGTGACAGCACTGAGAGAGGAAAGTAGACAAAGGGTCCCACCCCTTTCCAAGAAGCTATTTGCAGTTGATATTCACTGGCAAAGGGAAAACCAGTTTTCTCCATTGGCATCTTACCATGTGTGTCAACTGCACTCCAGGGCAGGCTCCATGCTCAGGAGTCTTTGGTTTATATGAAATAAGCTTCAGTGTTTACTTTTTATTTTTTATTTTGTGTATGTGTTTGCATGTAAGAGAGAGTTTTTGTTTCATTTTGATATGTTTTGTCTTACTGTTTTGTTTTTTAAGAGAGAGAAAGAAAGAACATTACACTGGATATTAGGGAGGTGGGGGGATCTGAGAGGATTCCGGAGGAAGAGAAACATAACCAAAATACATTGCATGAAGAAAATAGATTAAAAAATGTAAAAGTTGATGTAACTCAGCTAGTTTTAACTTAATGTAATACGAGTCAATGAACATGAAGAATAGGGTCCAAGTTCTCGGGCCTCATCAATTTGGGGAATTTACTTAACCTTCTAATGGCTTGGTTCAAAACCAAACCAAACAAATGAAACTACAATACCCCCACCTGAAACACAAGAGGTAATAGAAAAATAAAGTACACTCTGTGGTGAACAATTCATAGGATCTGCTAAGGTCAAGGCATCACCTAAGTGTTGTTATAGAATACCGCAAGGCATGACTCACCACCAGCCCATTACACAAGCAATATTACAGTAAGCAGTGAGCTCGAGACTATCGTGAGGCACTTTCTAGAGAGAGCACCGAGAAAGCAGAAAGAAATAATGACTTAGCCATTATATCTGACTCAGCCCTGATGCAAAGAACTGCAGCTGCTGATTTTGGTCTTACAGACAGGACTGACATCACTGTGGCAGCCAGGGGACTCTTGTGGGCCAGAGTGCTGCCCATCAAGGAGATGTTATTGTTTGAAGATCTAGATGACATTAAAACTTCAGGAAATTTGAATAGATCAGATATGTACAAAGTTCCATAGGCAAGACATCGGAAGGTTAGTGTCAACATCTCTTTGTACATCAAAAGAGTGAGGTGACAATCAGCCTGGACAGGCAGTTCTGTCCAAAGTCAATTTAGGGGTGATGGGAAAAATCCTGGGGCTCTGACATCCTGGAAATATCTATTGGTCTAAGGCTCTGCCTGTGGACCACAAGTGTCTAGTCACACTGAACTGTTACTCTTTCAAGTTCTAACGTATAAGATTACAGAGAATTTTGGAAAAAATATCTAATTTTGCTCCAGAGTGATATTTACTAAGAAATACTTTGAGTTATTTTATTTTGTTTTATGGACATTTACACATGTAATGAGTGTGTGTGCGTGCGTGTGTGTGTGTGTTCCTTTATAGGCCACACGTTGATATCAGGTATCTTTCCCAATCACCTCTCTACCTTATTTTTGAGACAGAGTCTTTTACTGCAGTGGTTCTCAACCTATGGGTTACAACCCTTTTGGGGGTCAAATGACCTTTTTGCAGGGATTGCCTAGAACCAGCAGAAAACACAAATATTTACATTATAACTTATAACAGTAGCAAAATTACAGTTATGAAGCAGCAGCAAAATACATTTATGGTTGGGAGGAGTAACCTCAACATGAGGAACTGTATTAAAAAAGAGTCATAAGACAAGGGTGAGAATCAATGTCTCACTGAACCTTAAGTTTATGATTCAGCAAGACCAGTTGGCAAGTAAACCCCAGGTATAGTGGTTTGAATACGCTTGACCTGTGTGAAATAACACTATTAGCAGGTATGGCCTTATTGGAAGAGATGTGGCCTTGTTAGAGGAAGTGTGTCACTGTGGGCGTGGGTTTGAGGTCACCTCCTTTGCTTGAGCTCCACCCAGTGTAGATGAGAGCCTCCTCCTGGCTGCCTTCCAATCAAGATGGAAAACTCCCAGCTCCTTCTCCAGCATCATGTCTGTCTGGATGCATTCCGCCATGATGATAATGGATTGAACCTTTGAACTATAAACCAGCCCTAATTAAATGTTTTTCTTTGTAAGAGTTGTTGCCTTGGTCATGGTGTCTCTTCACAGAAGTGAAACCCTAACGACGACACCAGGAATCCTCTTATTTCTGCCTCCTCAGTGTTAGTATTATGGCTGTGTGCTTTCATGCTTGAGTTTTTATGTAGATGAAGGATCTGGACAAAGGTTCCATGCTTATGTGACAAACACTTTACCAACTGATCCATCTCCCTTGTTTGTATACATAGAGCTCGTACAATCATATCAGTGAACACGGTGCATCTCTGAATATTTGACTCTTCCCAAACAGCTATTTTATAACTGTAATCATCAAAAATGTGGTCCAACATTAGCCAGACAGCAATGTTGGCAGATGCCTTTTATAGTCAACAGATCCTAACTGGGGAGGATGTGTGCTTCTTTACTGTGAGTGAGGACATCCTCTCCTGAAGGTGGTTTGGTCATGCTCTGCTTTCCTGGCTTACAGCACAGCCTGCACTGACTCTGTGAGGGATGGCTGGTGAAATTATCTGCATCAGTGTGAATCCCAGGGCTCGTTACTCCATCATGCTCAGGCCTCTGCTTTTTTATTTAGAATAGTTAGAGCATTGACACACTCGGGAATCGCTGACATATATTTTGCATAAGGAGCCTCGTGTTTTATTAATTAATTCATCAGAAGAAAATGTGCTTTGGTGACTGATTTTTGGGGAGGAAATTCAATGTCTCATTACAGATCATCACTGTAGCTTAATGCAATTATGTATGTCAAACCTAATGACATTTGACATTATGGCATGCAAGGTTCTCTCTAAATGGGATGTGCCTTGGGAGGATGGCAAATCCAGGACCATCTTTGTTCAACTTTCCCCTCAAACAGAAATGCAAGTTGATTAGGAAAGTGAAAGCTAAGAAGGTCTTGAGCTTGCTTGTGTATCTTTAGTAGCTGGGGCAAGTCCATCGGTCACTAAGTTAGCTTGTTTAAGATTATGACTTAGTGATAAAAGAAAAAAAGAAAAAAGAAAAGGAAAGAAACAGTTGGCTACAAAACATGGTTTTCTCAATTTAGCTTCCCAGGGATCCTAGGAAAAGAATCTCTAAAGCAAACTATATTGTACATAAAGTTTGACCTAGAAATCAGTCTAGTCTCAGTTGACAGGCTAAAATAAAGAAGTAAACAAACACATCAAGAAAGAATAAGACGTGACCTGATTCCATACTGATATTTCTTTCAACTTCTTGGCAGTTTTTGTGGGATTTCGTTGTTTTTATTGTTGTTTTGGTTTTGACAGGGTCTCACTACACAGCTCTGACCAGCCAGGAACTAGCTATGTAGGCCAGCTGGCCTGAAACTCACAGAGATCCATGTACCTCTGGCTCCTGGGTGCTGCAATTAAAGGTATGTTCAACACATGCGTTTTCCAAATGTTTAAAAGATACCTTTTAGATTTTTTAAATATATAGCTTTACTCTTTACTTTCTAAATTTGTTATATATAGTTTCACTGTTGTTTTAACCAACATTTAGCTGACACTCCTACATTTATGTATGAGCATAATAAGAATCTAAAGTTTGCTGTAGCAAAAGGCCAGCCAAGGACCAAATAAGGAAGAAAGACAAAATTTAAAAAGTGGCTGTGATGGTTTGATTTAAACCAAGTCTGTGATTGGTTGTTTCATAATTAGGAACCTATTAACCTGTAATAGGTTGTTTCATGCGTTTGTCCTCAACTATCTTCTAGTTATTCTTTTTACTTAAATTGTTGTGAGTTCCTCTGAATTCAGGAGCTGGAGAGATGACTCAGTGGGTCATGCTTGCATTAATAAGCATGAGGACCTGAGTTTGGATCTCAGCACCCAGAATAAAAAGCAGGATAGGACAGAATATGAGGCCTATAGTCCCAGAGCTAAGAGACAGAGAAGGGAAGATGATGGGAAATTGCTGGCCAGTCAGCATAGCCAGTCAGTGAGCTATGGGTTCAGTAAGAGGCCCTGTCTCAAAGAATAAGGTGAATGTGATCGAAGATGACACTTGACATTGACCTGTGACCTCCATAGGTGCACACCTGGGCACAGGTATCCTCAACCCATATGTGCATCCACATACACAACCCTTCTACACCCAGGAAACTGAGTTCATTCTCTTCCTAACCCAGAATGCCAGCATCTCATAGAGACCCATTCATAGAAACTGTTTTATCTGTTCCTGGAGTATCACTCTGGGATTTAGGCACGTATGAGCTTTATCTTCTGTTACTCATAAGAACAAATATACTCTTCTGAGTACATACATCTAGCTTAGGATTCTAGATAGATTTTTTTAAAATGGCAATTTTGGTATTTGTAATCAAAACTTACATATAATGACAATACCTGCCTCTTCAGGGCTCTTATGAAGGCTTTAGAAACCAGGCAAGATTCATGTGCAAGCAAATTCATACTGCTTCTATATTTTTCTATTTTATTTTCATCAATTGTGTTTACTTAAGCTGATGTATACTCACTCATGGTTACCAACATTAAATATATATTATGTATTATATATTGTATATTGAATATTGCATATTATATTAATTATATATTGTATACATATTCATACACACATACCATACACACACACATATATATGTATATATATACATATATATGTATATATATATATAAAAAGAAGGGTTTGTGATTTAGAAGTTCACCTCTCTGACATGCTAGGAAAGGATCAGTCTTACAGCCCTTCCTTACATGTGGCCTTGGTTTCTTAAAGCCTTAGGAGAACTAGATGGGTACCCACTGCCCATCGCAATGTCATCTGCACATGCGCTATAGCATCACCCACTCTGTGAGTATGAATGCTTTTGCGTAGCCTGCTGTGTCTCAACAGTTTCAGCTCACATTGTTGGTTATCCCCAAGAAAGTCAGGAACCTGGAACTCCTACAGCATACCTGTGTCCTTGCTTAAATTAAAGTCAGAGTCCCTTTACAGTGGCAGCAGACTGTGCTCAATCGTGCTGCTGTGAGCATATCATAGACCCCTAGATATATCTCTTTGGAGCAGGGTTCTCTAACAGAACTCTGAAACAGACAGTAAATCTCCTTCACTACCCAATACCCTTATTTCAACAAGAGCTGTATTAGGGTTTGCCTGGACTGACGGCCTTTGTGGAAAACTAGCTTTTAAGTAAATACCATAAAACATTCTTAATGCCACTTTAGCATGAGAGAGTCCTCGTCGATGTGTGTGGCCAAACTTGAAGTTGCTTTAGCTCCTAGCTCTGAACCCTGCATGTGGAAGTGATTGTGAGCAACGGGAGCAGCTGCAGACCCAGGGAGGAGGCTCTGCAGCAACACTCAAAGCTGGTTCTGGAAGCCACAGAACAATGTCAGTTCTGTTGTCCAGGAATGTGTTTTCAACACAGTGGTTTCCTGAACACCCCAAGAGGCACAGGCAGTAAAAGGCTAAAGGTATGGTCAACAGAGACACCTTTGCTGTTCTATGCACACAAGATTTATTCTTCCTTGGTGAGATTTTAAGAGGATGTGCAGCATCCATTCATAGACAACATCCAGTAGGTGATGTTGGTGTGAGGGTGTGAGGTGAACTCATACACACGTAGCTTTGAACAGTCAGCACCTCATTCTGAGTAAACGGCATGTTGGGATTGTGAAGGCAAAGGATAAATGTATTGGATGATGTGATTAAATGGTTAATAGAAGTTTAACAGTTTTGCTAAAGTGCACCAGGCTAGCGCCAGGGACAAAGTAGATTGTGAGTTTCCTTCATCAAAATCACTCTCACAGACGGTGGGCTGCGCAAATAATGATGACCAGACACCTAGAATCTCAGTGACAAAGTTAGAAACTCATCCCAATTTTCCGTTTTCACTTTGGGACTATTCTGGGAGCTGGCATATATGTCTGAACTCAGGTCATCTACTTGTCTGTACTGTCATTTGCTTCCCTGTCTCCAAGTTGTCCCTCCAAATAAGACTGTAGTGGGTCCTTGGTAGGGAGGATGGCTGCACCTGAGGCTCTTCCAGAGAGCTGCATGTGCAGGTGGGATCTATCAGTTACATTTTTAAGCTTGAAAGATCATCTTCTTTACCTTAAAGGTAAAACTTTCCTCTTTAATATTCTGGAGTGACTTTCTTAGCTGGAATTCAGATTACAGAGGCCATCTGGGGACACCTGTGAAGCCTGTTGTGCTATTTTGGAAATGAGTAACTGGCTATACATCTGGAGAAATCTCTCCCTCCTCTACTTTATGGGCCATAGTTTCCAAGTCCAATTTAAAAATGTGGAGTGGGTTAACCTCAGCAGAAATCCAAGACACACAAGATGCTTTCATTTAGCCCCTGATTTTAGTAGGAAACTTAAAAATGGGAAGGTCTTTAGAAGTATTTTAAGTTAAAGACTAAAAACAGACACACCAAAAGAAGATTTGCCAAGCATATAAATACATAGGCGTTAAGCCCCTTTCTACATAAACCATATATAAATGGAAAGACAATGAGTAAACCACACACATAAACAGACGCTGTCCCTAGTGGCTAAGTCATAAAGATCTGACAGCAAGGACCACATGCCTTTAAAACTCCCAGACTTTCTATTCAAGTAATACGTTATTTGTCCCAGGTTTACAGTTCATCCATTCCACTCAACAACCTTGGCACTATCTGCTGTCTTCTCATGTGTTTGGTTGGGCTCTTGGCAAATGCAGCTGCTCACAATGAGAACAGCTTTTGAGTGTTGTTCAGACCCCTGATGGGGCTTGGGTTGTATAAAGCAAAGATTTGTAGCTCTTTGGGGATGTTAGATGTGTTTAAAGCAAAATACCTCTCACTTCTTTCCAGGACTTGAATGTGGGGAGCTAATCCCAGAGCAGGGCACTTTTTTTCTTAGGGTACCAGCATGTTTCCCAGAGGTCTGGGGCAATAGGTAAACAGCATAAGATAGTTGATGGATGGTCTCTCATCCACTGGAGCAAAGCCAAAGCTGTGCTTTCACTGTGTAAAATAATGTCAAATAAGCACACACATGGAATGTTACCAGCATTTGCTTTTCCAGTATCAAACGCATTGACATGTGAAAGTACTGAGAAGTACAAACCAGTGCATAATGTTATGGGAAGGAAGTCACTCACCATTCTTTCAGGGTGAATGCCCCTTAGGTTTGTAGAAGGTGTATTTCCACAGTCCAGAGCAGTTCTTTCATCTTTGCTGCATGATCTGTTGACATAAGAGTCGAATACATTCAATTTTGGTCAACATAGATTAAAACATCACTGTGTCGGGATGAGTCCTTAGGCGTTGCTACGTGGAGGATTGCAGGTTGAAAGGCAAAGGTGCTCCCCAATAGTGTTCACACCTTGAACTCTCCCCCAACCCCCAGTTTCTTTGACTGCTTTGGTATGCAAGGGCCCATGCTGTGACAAGTGTGTTATTGCTTTGCGAGGCAAGGCTCGAAACCCAGCAGGGGTGTGTGAACAGAATAGTCAGTGAATGCAAGCGACTTCCATGCAGCTGGCCATCCGGTGGCCTTGCTGTGAGTGATTGCCGACAAGCCTTCTAAAGTGGTAGCTATTTCCCAGAAGCAGGTGAAGTATGCCGCAGTGACAGGGACAACAGCGGCGGAACACTTTACAAAAGGATGGGAAGGCAAGGCATTTTACCTTGTTGGAAGGATTCAAGAGGCTCAGTAGCTTTGCATAGCCATGGAAAGCTTATTGACAGGAGTTAAAGACTTCAGGAAGAGGGCTTTGGTTCTCTGGGACAGTCATACACACCAAGTCATTAGCCCCCTGCAGGGAAGTGTGAAATTGTCCTGTATTGGGGGCTGGGTTAACTTGTGTAGCACTATTGCAGCCTTTCTTCCTTTAGCCAGTAAGAGAACAGATCCTTCCTTGTAATCAGTGGGTCTGGGGCCCCAAATCATCAAAGCCATTGAGGTCCCAAGGCCCCTTCTATACTGGGTGGCATCATTCTTTTGGCAGTTGCACAGTTGGTTATGGTGAGCCTAGGTTCTGAGGCTGTGGAGTGTACATCCTTCATCTCATTCTAGTCCCTCTCACTCCTTCTATGGATGGGGGAGGGAAAGCAACATGTATCTGTTAGGTACATGAATTCTTTCACACTATTTGAGAGAGTCCACTTCAATTCAGTATAAAGGATTGCAGGTGATTTTGAGGCTGCATGTTTATGACCATATAGCACTGAGCTTGGCTTCAGAGTCACTTTCTGTGGGGGTCAAGAGAAGGAGAAAAACTTCTGAGGGAATCATCAGCAAGTCTGATTAGCAGGCCCAGTGCTTTGGGTGGATTGGGTAAAGCATACATAAAAAAAAGTGCAAAAAACAGGGACTTAGAATATAAAGGTTCATTTAATTAAGCTGCCTTTTTAGCAAACAATATCAAGCAGTTGATTCAATCACTCTTCTGGAGTCCTGGTTTCTCTGCTCTTAAATAAGGTGAATAATGCCAACCTAACAAGAAAACAACCTGCAAGCAATCTAGGTGCCATACATAAGGAGATTGGCAAAAGACACAGTATGCTGGCAGTGTGGTGCAGTGCACAAAGTTTAAAAATAGAGAGGGGCATATGTGCTGCTGTGGAAAATTTCTAAAAATATTGGGCAGATAAAAGCAAGATGATGAATAGCATGTATATTGAATTCCTTTTGTGGGGAGAATGAACTAGCACACGGGGAACTGGGTGCTTCGATGTGTTCCCAAGAAGAGGAAGAGGGGGCTTAGAAACAAGCAATGAGCCTATGGGCAGAAAATATGAGGAGAAGAGGAAGGTTTGCATATTTCATTTTATTTATAATTTTTTCTGTTCAGATTTTCTAGCCCGGGCCCTTTATTATGTATACAATTTGATTATGAACCATTCAAATGTTTTTTTTCTTTTTATAACATTTAATTAATTTATTGTGATGTGTGTGTGTGTGTGTGTGTGTGTGTGTGTGTGTGTGTGGGTATGTGTACAGATGGGCTCCTGCGTGCATGTGTGTATGTGTCCATGCATGTGTGTGCGTGTATGTTGTATACCCATGCATGCCATGGTGTGGAGGCCAGATGGTAACTTGCTCTGTCAGTTGTCTCCTTCTACCTTGTGAGTTTCAGATTGAACTCAGACATGGCCAGCAAATACCCATTTGGCCAACTTTCAAAGAATTTTCTGATTAAGAAATTAAGATCTGAGCTTGGTATAGCAATAGGTTGAGTGGTTGTGCAGGTGCTAAGCAAAACGGAAGAGACAACTCTGATGACTTATCTCCCTTTGTGAACATGCTATTTTTTATACTGTAATAGTTACAATCTACTAGATACGGTTTATTTTATGACATTTAAACAAAGCATCTACATGCTTTTCTGTTTTTGTTTTGTTTTGTTTGTTTGTTTTCTGTTTTCTTTTTCTTTTTCTTTTTTTCCGGTTCATGCTCAGGAGTGCCTTGGAGATAGATCACTAGATTGGTAACAAGACAAGATTTGCCAAGCACTGGCCATGAATGATGGAGGGCAGGCTACTCATTTGATCTTTCAGGGCTTCAATTTCCTCAAACTATTTGTCAGCACTCTAGATAATCAACAGAATCTCTGTAGCTCTAAATTTGCAGATCTGTTTGCCCATGAATTTGTCTAACCTCAAAAACCAGTGTGAAGTAGTGGGCTGTCCAAAAGTTCAAAGACAAAGGAGACAAAAGACCACAAGAAGATTGAGGTTAGGAAATAATTTCCCCCCAAACTGCCTCAACACACACAGACACAAGAATCTAATCACTCCCCTTCCCAAGCCAGCACAGTTTGGCTCTTGCTAATTTATGTATTTTTAATTATTTTCATCTATTTTTTGCATGGGGTGGGGAGTCACACATGGCACTGTGTAAGGGAGATGATAGGACAACTTGGGAGGGGAAAGGTTAGATTTCTTTCCACCATGTTGGTCCTCCGGTTGAAATCAGATCTTTAGTTTTGGCAGTAAGAGTAGTCCACTCACTGAGCCATCTCCCCAGCCCTATTACTTATTTGGTTTTGAGTTAGGAAACAGGTTCTCCATTGGCACAGACTAGGCTCAAACTGAACTTGCCAACGTTGGTCTTGAACTCCTGATCTTCCTACCTTTACTTCCCAGAAACTAGGATCACAGAACTGTGTTTTAATACCTGCTCCTTTAATTGTTTTTTTTTTTTTTTAATCTTTTGTGTTCACTGGATCAAACCCAGGTCCCAGCATGCTAAGCATGTGCTCTACCACTGAGTCCTACCTCCAGCCAGCAAAATAAATTCTTCACTCAAAGTTTTATGTGAAGGGCTGGGGAGATTTATCAGTGGTTAAGAGTACACATGCAGCTCTTGTGCTTAGGTTCTCTTTCAGGACTCAGGTTCTGTTTCCAGCAGTCCCATTAGATAACTCATAATGCACTGCAAGCATATGGTGCACACACACACACACACACACACACACACACACACAAATACATTGTGTGTGTGTGTTTTTTTAAGCATTTTAAAGTTTTGTGATGTGGAAATGAAGACCTTTGTTCAACTAAAACTTTTTTGAGACACAGAGATCCCTGAAATAAAATAGTGTGTTGAGCCATTCCTGATGCTAGGTAGAAAAACAAAGGACCAGACTTGGAGATAACAGCAAACAGACACTGGATGAAGGCTATGAGCATTTCTTGTATGCTTTGTGGGAAGGAAGCCCTGTAGCCAGCATTGCCTGCAGTTGACGAGGTGGAACAACCCATAATGTGTAGTGTAGACTTGGGAGGATAACCCGTGTTGATCGGTTAGGTCTGCAAGCAGAATGCCATGTTGTCTGTGGCCGTCCTCCTACAGATTTGAATCAAGTAGTTTATATTTATTTAGAAGTGTGGAAATGTAGGCCCTATGACTTTAGCTGAGTGGTTTCTTTCTCTTTCCTCTCACTACTGAACTTAGGACATTTCAGAATTCTTCCATCAACACCAAGACCCAAAGAAATTGCCTGTTTTGATGTTTAGGTTTAATGAAGGGTAAACATCTGTGTAGAAGAGCACCTGAACAAAAGCACAGGATCCCAATGGTGAGAGACTGAGGAGTGCCCAGTAACGCCTAAGTTTTAGATTATGCTTGGCATCCCTTGCAACAGGACTCCTTTGGATGTCTCTAGAGCCTCCAACCATAGAGCTTGACTATGGATCCAGATGCCTAATGATATTATATATATTTCCTTACAGCTTGGGTTGAAATTGTGAAGAGAGAAATTCCTAAGTTTTACTGTGGTAGTATTATAATTTCTGGAAAGGCAGAAGAACAGGCGTGTGCAAATGACCCTTTACCTGGAAGAGGAGTTTCTTCATATGGACAGCTGACTTTCATTTAGTATGCGATTTCTTGGGAAAATGCTAATTCTTACTTCACCATTATGTGAGTTCAGGATTGCTAAAGGTAAAAGGAAAAAAACAAATTGCCATTCTAGACTTGATGACTTACTTGGAGACTCTGATTTCTATGACTTGCTTCTGAAGACAGGAATTCTGTTGTTCACAACTCATTTTGGAAATGGGGAGAATAGAAAGAGACAGGAGACTGGAGAATGAGAGAAAGTCTGAGAGGCCTTGCTCTGGGGATCTTCAGTCTCCTTCCATTCCAAGTTCTCAGTTCAGTACATCATTGTCCCTTACACTGGGACAATAGTGTGCAGAGCCCCAGAACTTCATACCTCAGGTGTTGGAGTCGTAGAGGAGACTTTTAAAATTCTATATAATAAAGGACAAATCAGCAAAAGAGTAACATAACATGTTTATTTAATGCAAGTTTGATGTGATATAGGAGGCTTCAGGAAAAGATCCCCAACAAAACAGGGGAAGTTGTATATTTTATACAAATCTTCATGTAGAGTGGGAATTGACGTAGAAGAATGACTGGGCAAAGAGGTTTATGAACAAATGTCATAGACCAGGGAAATCTTTAGCAAGACCTGGTTGTTCAGATTCTTCTTTGTGTGTATTTTGGCATCAGAATGTTCTTTTCCTTTGGCTGTAGGGAAGGCAGCTGCAGAATGTCTTATAGGACCTGCTACTACAAGAGGGGGTGGGAAGATTCTGTGTATGTTTCATGGCCTGCTCTAGAAAGCCAGAGGAACCTTTATGGCTAGGCATCTTTAATTGCAGAACCTGGGAGGCAGAAGCAGGCAGATTTCTGTGAGTTTGAGTGCAGCTTGATCTATAGAGTAAGCTCCAGGACAGCCAAGGCTATACGGAGAAACCCTGTCTTGAAAAAACAAACAAAACAAAAACAAAATCCCAAACAAAACAAAACATATGCATGACCTTCGTTTTTGATGTTTTCATTTTTTAAATTTATTTATTTTTTAATTTTATGTGCACTGGTGTCTTGCATTTCTGTATATCTCTCTACCATATGCATGCAGTGCTCACTGAGGCCAGAAGAGAGCCTTAGACCCCCTGGAACTGGAGTTACTGATGGTTGTAAGTCATCAAATGGGTGCTGAGACTTAAACCTGGGCCTCTAAGTGAGCAGCCAGTGCTCTTAACTGCTGAACCATCTCTCTAGCCCCTTGTTTTTGCTGTTTGATCAAATCGTAAGAGGACCCATTTTGAGTAGTACATCCTGGTCTGCAGGAGAGCATATAATCCAACAGTCTTGTCTACAGTAGCTGCTAGAAGGAAACAGGTCTGTGTGTTGAGGCTTATCTTATTAAGTGTGGTGTATTAGTTACCTTTCTTATTGCTGTGATGAAATACCTAACTAAAGAAGCTGGAGGAAGCAAGGGTTTATTTTGGCTTATTGATTGAGAGAGAATGCTCCATCATGGTGGGAAGTGTGAAGCAGCTGCTCATGTATTTGAGGTCAGGAATCAGGGGCTGATGAACGCTGGTGCTCAGCTCACTCTTTCTAAAAGTCTGGGGACACTACCTTTAGGGTGCATCTTAATTAACCTAATCTTCAGATAATTTGTCACAGACATGCCCAGAGGCTTGTGTCTTATGTTTCCAGATCCTACCAAGTTGACAACCAATATTAATTATCTTAAGCATACACTTGTAGGTGTTGGTTTCCTTAGCTGGGAGTGAAAACACAATACTTTTTTATTTTAAAAAATTACATTTATTTATTTGTTTGTTTGAGCATGCATACATGCACACATGTTTGTGGAAGTCAGAGGACAACGTGCAGGAATCAGTTCTCTTCTTCCACTGTCTTCAACTAGAACTTCAGACTTGTTGGCCAACATCTTTACCCACTGAGACATCTCATCAGCAAGCACCCATCCATCCTTTAGCAATCAAGCATCAGTCAGCTATTTAACCAGCCGGTTCCAAAGGATGACTGTTTTTGGAAGCTGGCTGAATTTACATAAATCTAGAATTTGCACAGCATCTAGGAGTGTGTCTTAGTTGGGTTTCTATTGCTGTGATAAAGGCCATAACCACAAACAACTTGGGGAAGAAAATTTATTTGGCTTACACTTCCACACCACAGTCCATCACTGAGGGATGTCAAGGCAGAAACTCAAGCAGAACACTAGAGGTTGGAACTGATGCAGAGACCGTTTGACAAGAGTGTCTTGTTTCCCATGACTTGCTTGGCCTCTTTCTTCATATAACCCAGGACCACCTGCCCAGGGTAGTACAGTCCACAGCGGGCTGGACCCTCCCATGTCAATCTCTAGTCAGGAAAACGTCCAAAAGATTTGTCTATCGGCAATCTGAAGGAGGCATTTTCTGTATTGAGGGATCTCTTCCTAGATAACTCTAGCTTGTGTCAAGTTGACAGCAAAATAAACCAAACCCAACCAGGATAGAGGGACAGACTCACTCTCCCCCTAGATCTTGCTTTCTTCAGGAGCAGTTAGATGAGTGCTCTGTTGTCACAGGCACTTCCCAGATTACCCAAGGATAAGTCCCTGCATCTGCTGTGAGACTTCATTAGAGACAGAGCAATGTGTGACCTTCAGCCTAGAATTGTTCTGTAAGCACTGGGACCTGGCATTTGTCATTCATGTGATTTAGCTCTCTAAGTGAAGTGGAGCTCATCTGGGGCCAACAGACGAATGTGTCTAAGAAATTAACACCACAGCACTTAAAACACTGAAAGCAAAACAATAAAGTTAAAGAGTGTGGTGACAGAGCCTCCGTGACTATTGTCTTACAACAAAGCAATCTGATGGGAGAGTCATTCACATGATTTCATAAACTGTAACTAAGAATCAAGAGAATGGACCCAGGAGTGTGAATTATGTCTCCAAACCCTTTTCATTTCTTCTTGTATTTGGCGATGGGCTCTTGCTCTACAGACCAAACTGGACTTGAATTTGTGATACACTTCCCTTTCCCAAGTAGATGTGATCACAGGTTCGCCCAATCCTTTTACGACCAGAGCACCCCCCTCCCCTGAGTGTCATTGTGGGGCTGGGAGATGACTCAGTGGGTAGAAGCACTCACCTTCAAGCCTGAGAACCTGTGTTCAATTCCCAGGACTCAAATGGTGGAAGATGGAAACAATAACCTCTACAGCTTGTCCTTTGGTCTCACATGGTGGCAGGGCATGTGTACATGCCACCAACACACATATACAAAATAAATAATAAATGATAAGGTAGCAAACAGTTTAACATCTTCACCAACATTTTCTGTTACTTATAGCTATTGTAATTAATTGCACTATGAGTTATAGAAAACAGGCATGTTGTCTTGTGGTCTCTCAAGTGCTAGTGCTCAAGGCCTATGAGGAAATGGAGAAGGAGGAACCAAGTGATTTACACCGTCTCTGACTTGCTCACTGGCTCTGGTGTAGTTATGGTGGCCTACCATTGTTTGTGAGAAAGTCCCAGTCTTTCTGTCCCTTCCAAGTCTATGTATGGCTGTCTTTGCCTCTCTCAGACAACAGTGCTCAACCTGTGAGTCCTGACCCCTTTGCCGGTTGTACATCAGATATCCTGCATATCAGATATTTATATTACAATTTATAACAGTAGCAAAATTACAGTTATGAAGTCCAATGAGATAATGGTTGGGGGTGTTGCCACAACCTGAAGAGCTGTATTAATGGGCTGCAGTGTTAGGAAGGTTGAGACATACTACTCTATGAGCTGTGCCTTTGGCTTACATGACTGTTTCTTCAGCTAGGGGACTCATCAGGCACATGACGGGGGTCTCCCAGAGAACTTCTTAACTTTCCAAGTATTCCCCCAAAGGGATTCTAAGAACCCTTCCTGGCCTTGACTCTGCAGTGGGCACACTCATTTTGCTTCCTCCAGCTCTGAAGTATTTACAGGCTGTGCTACCATGCTTATTTTATGTACAAGTGGGGATAGAACTTAGGGCCTTGTGCATGCTAGACAAGGAGTCAACCAATGGAGCAACTTCCCCAGTCCCAATTCAAAGACTTCTGATAAATCTACAGATCTAGAAAGTACACCCAGAATTCAGCAGACTAATAACTTGGTTCCTGGATGTCAAAAGCCCAACAGTGTAGCTTCTGCTTCCATTTCCAGTGGATCAAGATGAAGAGTTACTAACTTCTGAGTAATGACAGGGAGTCTCTCCCCTTCTGCAACTGTTGGCCAGCACTGTGGTGTGCCTGAGCAGATGCCTGGCTTTTAACTGTGTGAGGTCTCAGGCTCTTGGGGGAGACATGCATATGGGTGGAAGCTGCACCATGAGGCAGAACTCCCACAACCAGCTTGGGCTCTCCTTCTCCCTCCAGCTGGGGAGTTCCCACAAGCTCCCACAGTCTCAGAAGCACTGCCTGCCCAAGGCAGGACCCTCCTCAGTGGCCTGAAAGTCTGTACAGCACCTGTGAGCTAGGCAAAGCAGTGGTCTGTGACAACATGGAGCCCACCTGCAGCTGACAGAGGCTCTGTCTGAGCAAAGCAGTCTGCGTGAAACCTTGGAGACTGTTGACAGCATGGTTTGTTGAGATGGGGTCTTATACATCACAAGGGCAGAGAAAAGCAAGAAAGAAAAAAACAAAAACAAAAACAAAAACAAAAAACCCCAAAACCTGTGAGACTAGCCAGGCCCAGGGGGAAAGAAAGAAAGAAAGAAAGAAAGAAAGAAAGAAAGGGTGTCCCACATAGTTAGTAACAGATTCTTATCCCACAGTGACAGGAAGCAGGGGTTAGAAACCTTGACCAACATTTCAAATTCAATGGCCCTGGGTCTCATTAGAGCACATCTTTGAATCAGCTTGGTGAGAAGAGAAAAGCTCTTTGGGCTTTCCTTGGTTTGATTTTAGCTTATAAAGCATCTTCCCTCCTAATTCTACTAGGTTACTGCCTCCCAAGAAGCAGTTTACACATAGGTGCCTTTACCCTATGATCCTCCATGTATCT
Organism: Rhynchomys soricoides; assembly: GCA_019843965.1. Classification (NCBI taxonomy): domain Eukaryota; kingdom Metazoa; phylum Chordata; class Mammalia; order Rodentia; family Muridae; genus Rhynchomys; species Rhynchomys soricoides. Next base: position 5,792,314 of record JADRCH010000167.1, read on the forward strand.
TTCAACCAGTCTGGGGTGGAGGGTCATCTGCAGTAGAATAGCAGTTTGTTTGGCTGGGAGCTGGCCCAGGAGCATAGACAACTAGCTGGTTTAAAGAATGTAATCTGGCTGTATCCTGCAGGCAGCTATTTTGATCTCTTGTACTAATAATCACAATTGTCAGAACTTGGGGGGTGAGGGTGGGGTCTTCCCCGGAAGTCAGGACTTTTGCTGGAAGATGTGAGGTTATAATCTGCTGCTAATTATCTTCTTATAATTAAGAAGTTGAGGCGGATGCCTGAAACTCTAACAACAATTCAGTTGAAATGCCCCATCCTGTGGCCTGTTTGTAATAGACTTCCCTCCTCTTCACTCTTCAAAGCAGGCCTCTGCCAAAGCCACCAGCTTCTGACTTTGAAGATCTCTCAAAAATGAGAGGAAAAAAACAAACCGAAACAAAAAGAAAAAACAAAGGCCAAGAGTCAAGAACTTTTAACTACCTATGTTTTAAGCCAAATTCACAAATGCTTCCCTTTTTTGTTGTTGTTTTTCAAAAGGTTACCTTTAGTGGGATCTTTGATCTGGAAAAACAAACACAGAAACCAAGACACCCCATACTGAATTTTTTTTTTTTAAATCTTTACCAATTGGCAAAACTACAGATGTCTGATTTTTAATTTTATTCCCCTGAAGATTAAAGTTTTAACATTTCTGATAAACATAAAACATCAGGTTGACTTTTTTTTTCTTCCTTGCGTACTCTTTTGTCTATTTGTTACAGAATGGCCTGTTACATAAAGGTTCTGTCACCACTCCTGGTGGGAAGTGACCTTTGCTGAGCTCTGTGAACAGCAGCTGCGGTCTCAAGGTTCAGGGTCTGTTTTCAGGCAGCAGAGCACCACAGATCTATAGCTACCCTCAGTTGTACTGTCTATATTTATATTGTGGGAATAAGCCCTCATTCATTGATATTGAATTGATGTATCACGTTCAAACATAGATGAAGAATGTTTGAAAATTTGTTGAAGAAAACAAAGTGTCCTACTCCATTGCACACAGAATGTCTTGTTTTGAGAACATATTCGATTAAACGCTCAAAACTGAAGGAAAACAATACCAAATGCTTTTCAAAATTATCAAGAAAATGGTCTGGTCAAGGGCTAACCTAGCAAACTTGAAGCCTTGAATTTGATCTCCATATTGCATAAACAGGTGTTGTGATGCACACCTGTAATCCCTACTTTCAGGAGGAGGAGGAGGAGGAGGAGGAGGAGGAGGAGGAGGAGGAGGAGGAGGAGGTAGCAGCAGTGGTATCAGAAGTTCAAGGCCATCCTCAGCTACCAAGCAAGTTCCAAGCTAATCTGGGATCAGAAAGACCCTGTCTTAAAAAACAAAACAAAACAAGGGGCAGTAATAGCACACCCCTTTAGCCCCAGCACTCAGGAGGTAGAGGTATGTGGATATCTGAGTTCAAGACCAGCCTGGTCTACAAAGCGAGTTTCAGGACAGCCAGGGCTGCACAGAGAAACTTTGTCTTGAAAAAACTAAACCAAGCCAACCAAGCAAACAAAGAAACAAACAGACAAACAAGCAAAAAGAAACATATTGGTTTCTTCAGGACTAGAAGCTGGAGTAGCCCTGGTCTTCAAGTCAAAGTTGACAACTGTTTCTGTGTCAGCATGGCCTTCAGGTATACAGAACAAACAATCACATTTAGATTGTAAGGGAAGAAAAAAATGTTTTTCCTTTACTTATCTTAGCTGAAGTGCTATAAACTGTACTGAACAAAGAATCGTGATGAACAAAAGCAGAGAAAACAGATGAGCCAACAGTTCAGAGTGGTCAGGACTTGGCTACTTACAGCTCATTTACAAAGAATAACACTTTGTGGTGACACAAAGAGACAGAGGAAAGGTGTTTTGAGCTTTGAGCGGAGATGAACTGGGGGAAGACAAGACCTTGGCAAAGCTAATGGTAGGTGTGGTGTACTGAGCGAGCTTTGCTACCTGTGTTGTGTTTTATAAAAAAGAAAAAGAAGCCATCTGCTTGGTGGAGGTGCAGTCAGGTGTGGGGGAAGGGGTGCCTATGCTGGCCCATGCTGAGGCATCCCTTCCCCCTGAGATACCAGCCACAAGACAGTATAGTATAAAATAGAGAATAGAATAGAGTATATTCTGGGCATGGGGAGGGGAGTTGAGGAAAGAGAGAGAGAGAGAGAGAGAGAGAGAAGAAGGAGGAGGAGGAGGAGGAGGAGGAGGAGGAGGAGGAGGAGGAGGAGGAATAGGCTGGCCATGAGCACATGGAAAGAGGGGGGAGTGGAATGAGGAGAGAGGAGGGAGAGGGAAAGAGAGCTAGAGAAGTGAAGCAAGAAGGTGAGGAGGGGGCAGGCAGCCCCTTCTATAGGAAGTCAGGCACACCTGTCTGTTGCCAGGTAACTGTGAGGCGGAGCCTAGAAGAAATGCTAACAACCTGTCCAAGGTGCTGACTTCGGGCTCAGGAAGTAGAGTTGACCACTTAGAAGAGAGGGGAGGAAACAACACATGCGAGTTTCTTTCTATTTTCAGGAGGCTGCAGAGAGGACAGAGTATTTCTTGCGTTCTGCTTCTCAGTGACAGCGTTCATCCATCTCTGTGCAAAAGCAGCATACTTTGGAGTGACATATTTTGCTGTTATCAGTAATATTTTTCATTTACAAACTTCCCACCCCCTTTCCCATTTAAAAAATAATTAGGGCTTTTCCCAATTTTGTTTCCTTTTGCTATGATAAAATATTCTGACAAAGCAAGTTAAAGGAGAAAGGGTTTATTTTATATTCATTTATTTTTGATACAGAGTCTTACTGTATACCGCTGGCTAGCCTGGAACTTACTATGTAGAGCAGGCTGGTCTTGAACCCATAAAGATCCATCTTCTGTTTCCCAAGTGCTGGGATTAAAGGCAAGTGCCACCAAGTCTAGAGAAAAAGGATTTTTTTTTTTTAGCTCTCAGTTTATGGTGGCAGGGAATAAAGGCATTGGGAACATTAGGCACAGAGGGATTTAGAGAATTTAGGTTGTAGAAGAGTCAAGATGAGATGTGCTGATTCACGCCCTTGTGGACACTATCTCATTGCCCACGTACCCAGGCTGAATGCCCAGGAAGCAGGGTGGGAAGGTGTTCTACCACTGTCCTGATACATAGTCTACGTAAGCTCTTACAGGAGACCCCCCCCCAACATATTAATGTCATGACTTTTAAATTCATTCGTTGAGTAGTTTTGAACACTACTGAGTGTTAAGCTCTCCTCCAGAAATAGTAGAAGTGCTAACAAAGGCAAATCTCTTCTCCTGAGAAAAATAAATAGATGAACCAAAATGAAAATGCTTTCCTATCTCTAAAAGTATTAGAGAAGTGTGGCTCGGGGACGCTGGAGAGTAAGGACGGGCAAGAGGTGATGGCACTTCAGGTGACAGGGAAGGTTGTATTTATGGCAGGTGGGCTTAAAACCATTCAACTCCTGGGCTATAGATTCTGTGCTGGCTAACATAGAATCAGCCCAAGCATTGCATGGTATCTTCTTGGGTGGGGGGTATGCTTTTAATTTCTTAGAAAGAAAAGCAGCTCAACAGCTAAAGGCAATGGGGAGATGTAGTTCTGAGAGAATGCTCACCTGGCATATTCAAGGCCCTGGGTTCAATCCCCAGCTCTTCCAAACCAACCCAAACAGGAAACCCAAGGCAGACAGGTCACAGAACCTGTGATGTTTACACAATTAGGGCTAGCAACTGCGTTTCCTAAGTCCCGGAATTCTCTCCTATTATATGGAATTTATCTCTATGAGTCACATGGCTCTACAGATCTGACAGTATGACTGGACTCTGGCAGAGAGATCAAATTTTTTTTTTTTTTTAGTTTGAGCAATATTCCCGGACAGGATATTATGGGAAGAAGGTAACCAAGGATACAGCTTGATACAGTGGGCAGAACATCAGTTAGGAAATGGGAGTCAAGCAGATTTTAGCTACTGCTGTGAAGCTGAATACATGTTTCTTCCAGCGTGGATTTTCTCATGGATCTAACCACCATGTTTTGTAAGGCATCACAGACAAAGGTTTTGTCAGGCTGACGATTCTCAGACCACGTGTGCCATGGAAACCTGGCCAGGTTAAGTTAGATCAAAACCTTCCTTTGTTCTGAGTTTCCATAGTTTACTTCTGAATCTTTATAACAGGACTGGAAATGAGCAAACTGCCTTTAAACGAAGCAACTCAAGCACATGTGCTGGAACAGGCTGCCTCACAGACTTGTTCCACCATCTTTGTCTCTTTCCTTGGAAAAGTACGCACATTCTCAGGGGTGGGGGAGGGGACCAGCAATACTTTTATTTTGACATACAATATATATTAAGTATAGAAAAATTTAGAAATTATTTAACACAAATTTAGAAATTTAGAAATTATTGAACACAAAGAAAGATTAAAAATTTTTACCTGTATGTATCTATGTATGTGTATATGTATGTATGTATGTACGTGTATATGTATGTATGTATGTATGTATGTGTTTGTGGGGGTGTTAGACTCAGGAACAAACACTGTTAGCTGCTGAGACAACTTACCATCCCACAAGATTGAAATTATACTGTGCTGCCCCGCAGAAAATAATCATTACTAAATAGAATGCAAAGTCTGAGACTATTTTTCTGTGCCTGAAAATACTTTTTTAAAAATAAAGAACTGGCCTGGTATAATGGTGCAAGCCTTTAATTCCAGCACTCAGGAGGCAGAGGCAGGCGGATCTCTGTGGATTTGAGGCTAGCCCTGTTGACAGAGTAAGTTCGGGTACAACCAGAACTATACAGAGAAATCCTGTCTTGAAAAACCAAAACCAAACAACCAAACAAACAGGCACTGCATTATACTATAAATTACTTTTTATCTGGCTTTAATTTAAATTTTACTTGGGATATATAATCATATCACTTCAAGTTCTATTTACTTTCCCCAACATTTCAGTTACCACAGGCATGTGAAGTAACTACTGCAATTGTTATTTTGCAGTGGAAGAAACAGGAATTCTGGGGATTGTCCTTTCCATTCCCTGTCTCAGCAGACTGTCTTATTTTAGACCACGTAGCACAGTCCATTGGTAAGCTCTAGTTAATAGGTTGTCAGCATTCATCTCCTTTCTCAGCTTTAACCTTCTATAGCCAATCAGCTCCTTAATATGTAATTTAGATCTGCAGGGACCCAGTGACTTACCCTGCCTTGAGCTATGTGACAGTATTCTGCAGTATGAGCAGAAGGACTCACACCTGTGCCTTCATGGCTTTGGTCCAAGCTACCGGCTTTGCTGGTCTCCTACAATCCACCCTTGACTTTCTTGAGCTTATTCACAGCAGCCAAAGGATCCTTTCAAAAATGCAAGTGTGATTATCCAACAGCCAGTTCAGTTCCCAGCACTTGGCTTTGCTCTGCTCTTCAGGGAAAGGCTAGAGTCTTTTACAAGTCCTGCGCAGCTGGTCCTGAGGGTCTGCACCACCCACCTACAGCTTCAGGCATTATGGCACTCCTCCATTCTGCACCTTGATCACACATTGCTTCAGTTCTCTTAACTGAACCCCTGCAAGGCTTTGGCACTTGTTGCTTCGGCTGCCACATCCCCCTACCACCTTGCTTAAGTGACAGATTAAAGATAGATTTGGATGAGTCTCTCTTTTTCTTTAGACATCAGTTTATCACCACATGTGTGGATGAAGCTCCATTGCATCTCTGAGACCATATCAGGCTCCCAATTTTAGTACCATGCTTTTTGTTGTTGTTGCTGTAGTAATTAAAAGGAATTAAAAGTTAGACCTATTTAAATAGTTCTCAGGTTCAAGAGTGATATTCCATAAAGATTGGAAACTTCATGAAAACTAGAAGCATTTCACTGGCTCTGCCGTTATGTCTTCATTCATAACTATGTATTGAGTAGATGAATGTTATCTAGCTTGTTCATATTGGTAATAACTAGCAAAAGTAGAGCTGAGAGTATTCCCAATAAATAATATTATCAGGAAGTCATAAAGCTAAACACACACACACACACACACACACACACACACACACGAGCTATTTGTCTGTGATTTCTCCTATTTCCCATAGCAGGCGACCTACCACTGTGTTGTGTTATTTCTCTGTACTCCAACAATGCTGTCTGGAGACACAAAAGGCAAAGTTTTGATTGCTTGCTGAGAATTTAATGGTTACAGCCTTATTTTGTTTTTCTTCTGGAGCAAACCTATCTTTTTATTCATATCTAAGCCTTGGCTTAGGTGCTGTGGGGAGAGAAGTGAAGATGAAAGCATGGAGGGAATAGGGAGAGGAGTAAGCAATGTGACAATGACAATAACGGCAAGTTTCGCAAGGTCGGAGGTGGCATGTGCGAAGAGCAGATAAGAACCAGAGAATATTTACACAGAATAAGCCCCCCAACTTCTCTAACCCAGCCTTCTCGTTTTATAGATCCCCTTGAAATGGCCAAAGTCTCACATGTAGTCCTAATAAACTCAAGTACTGAATACTGCACGTGTCCTTAGCAGACGGTGAAATTCCCAAATGCTTACAGTAGCCTGGCATTCCACGCTCCCCAGATATTCAGTAAGGGAAACATAGGAAAAGGACACAGAAGCCTGTAAATTCCTGACCCCATCCCCGTATGTTTCATACAACGCTTTATTAGCTGCAAAACACTTATGTGTGCATTGTATCCTGCAATTTTCACAAAACCTTTGGAGAAGAAAGGGCAGGACTCTCAGTCGCATGCTGTATTAGAGACACACCCAGAAAAAATTCCCAACCTGCCCAAAGCCACAAGCTTAGGAGTGTCAGACCCAACACAGACTCTGAATCTGTCCCTCTTTCTACCCCCTTGCTATCCAAAGAAGCTGTGTGAAGTGCGAAACCTTGGGCTGAGGTCCACGAACTCTCTGTGAAGTTTCTTTCCCACAGGGGTGGAGGCTCCCGTTCCAAATTTCAGACTGAACTAGGAGGAATGTAGAACCTGCTCTGCCATGACCCTGACTCCTCCTAGGCTTAGCTTGTCTCAGCATCAGGCAGCCTGCCAGATCTTATGGAGCAGTGTTCTGTGTCAGGATCAGCAGGGAGCATTGGATTAGACTTCTTGTATTGACAGTGATTTTGTCTTGTGAACATACACAAAGCTGGTCTTACACATTCTTTCCATACCTGGGAGGATTAGAATATATTTCTATTTGCTAACTGATCTACTCTGATACATATTTCATAACAATGGGACTGTGGTTCTTTTGAAACTAATGTCCTCTCACCCTTCCATTTTAATCACTTGGTGAGTTTTGAATGTGATTTTCACGGTGACCATGAAAAGGCACTTGTTTCCCAGTTTTTAACTAGCTGGGCCGCCATTTTTCTTCCATTTTCTTGACACGGGCTCAATGTTTTCATTCTGTCTGTTCTTCCAGCTGGTGACCTGCAGGCACTTGGATGAAAGATGCTCCTTCCACTCAGGCAGAGCTCCAAACCCACCCCAGACACAGACATGCTCACACAAACACACACACACAAGCACTACAGAGTACAATAGTTTGACGTACAGGATACGCTCCAGAGAGGTCAGCTTTCTTCCACCCACAGACCTCTGTGGGCCAGTTCAGGGCAGTGAAACTGGCTGCAGTTCCTGCAGATCAGCATCCTGGAAAAGGAAGGTCTGGGTGAAGAGGAAGGAATATCCCATCCTGAGGAAGAAAGATTAGGTTTGTTCTGTACGACTGCCTGGGGATAGCTTCCAGGTTTACAATGAACCAAAGCTCTTAATTTAGCCTACTATCGGTTTAAGATTACTAAACTGTATTTAGAAGAAAGAGACATTCATTATTGTTATTAAGCAATCTAATTTTAGAACTATTACCAGAATAAAACTCTGGAATATAATAATATTTAACCAGAAATGTGACTAATAAAGCTCCTGAGCTTCCACATTTTCTTATTAAGGACTGTAATTAAAAGTAAATTGTGGAACAGGGGACCTCCTCTGGGGTGATACGGTGAGGAATGAGTCGCTTTCAGCAGTTATTGTTTGGGTGAATGGGCAACACTAACAACAGATTGACCTTTTTATATTTCATCACAGTTTATTTAAAGATTGACAATGCAGCCTGGTCTTTAAGGCTTGGCTGTGTGAAGACCAGGGTCCCTTCCGAGCTGGGCACTTCTTCAATGCAGACCAACTAGGAACAAATCCTAAATGTATAGCTTTCTACCTTTTCTGTTGCTGTGTTAATTCAGGGCCGCACACAGGAAATTTCGGGAGCTTGACCCCAGGCCACAACCTTATCTCCCACCCCACCCCTGTTTTGTTGGTTTGAGGTTCGTTTTGTGTAACCTTGGGTGGCCTAGAACTTGATATGTAGATTAGACTGGCTAGATAGAGATCCGCCTGCCTCTGCCTCCAGAATGCTGGGATTAAAGGCGTGCGTCACCACACTAGTCTATCTTTCATCTTTTTGAGACAAAGTCTTGCTAGATAGCCTCATAGACTCAGACTAACAACACTGTTGTATTCGTGTATGTATTTCTTCATTTATTTTCTTGTCTAGTTACTTTGGCTAGACTTCTCATAGACTGTTAATTAAAGAATACAATTGTATTTGTTGGTGGTGGTGATCTTCTTGACTTCAGGAGGGAAACATGTTCCTTGTTTAAATTATTGCCTTAGTTACTGTTCTATCACTGTGAGGAGACAACACGATCAAGGCGGCTCATAAAAGAAAGCATTTGATTCAGGGCTTCACTACAGTTTCAGAGGGCCAGTCAATGTCCATTATGGAGGAAAGCAGGAGTGTCAGGCAGGTAGGCATGGCAATAGAGTAGTCTCTGAGAGCTCACATCTGATCTGAAAATTGCAGGCTCAGAGAGAGAGAGAGAGACAGAGAGACAGAGAGACACAGAGAGAGAGAGACAGAGAGAGAGACAAAGACAGAGATAGAGAGATAGACACACACACACACACAGAGGGAGGGGAGGAGAGAGAGAGAGAGAGAGAGAGAGAGAGAGAGAGAGAGAGAGAGAGAAAAAGAGAGAGAGAAAGTGGGCCTTACTTCTGAAACCTCAATGGCCTCCTCAAGTGACACACCTTCTCTAACAAGGCCACACCTCCTAATCATTGCTAAACAGACCAGCAACTGGGAGCCAGGCATTCAAATATATGAGCCTATGGGGGCTATTTCATTCAAACCATCATATGCTTGTTTAATATTGTGAGTTTCTATTCTATTTCTGTCTCTGAAATTGCTGCACTCACTGGAAGTTGTTGAAGATACTTCCAGGGTAAAATGTTTAGGGTCTGTTTGATTTGTAGCTGTTAAAGCCTTGGCTTCACCAATGACTAATTAGCATATCTATCTCCAGGCCTATGTACTGCATTCTTCGGTGGTGTCAGGAAAACAGTTAGAAGTCTTGTCTTGAATTCTAGGATACAAAATCACTATCTTTAATCTTAGTCTGCACTAAACATATAGTCTATTTATTGCATGGACATTTTTGAATTATTATAAGTGTTTACTTTGTGCCAAGTTCTAGTGAGTGAATCTTTGTGCTAAAATTTCTATTTTTATATGTTTTATGTGACAAGTACTGGCTAGTGTGGTGGATAAGGGCCTAAATTCAAACAGCATGTGGTGTGTGTGTGTGTGTGTGTATGTGTGTGTGTATGTGTCTGTCTGTCTGTTTTTACTGTTTGACTTTAGGCAAATTACTTATTATGCTCATCAGATTTGAATAATAGCAGTAATTGTCTCTGGTTGCTAAGACCCTCCAATCGAATCACGTGGATCATTGGCATATGCTACAGTAGTTATTAAAGGCTGGTAGCTGTTTTTACCCATGGAAAACGAATAGTAATATTACTTTGAATTGCAACTGACTTTCTTCTATCAAACTTCCTCTCAGGGATGGATATCTACATGATCTATCTAATTTTTATGTCTGTCGTTGGGGAGCTCTGTTCTTAGTTTTACGCTGTAAGGACAAACCATTAGGATGTGTTTAACTTTGGGATAATAGATATTCTTGAACCTCTGGCCCAACAGCAGCATGGTGATACAGTAGTCTATCTGCTAACAGAAAAGACCCTAAAAGACTTAGCTCTGGTTTTAATTCTTTATCCCTTTCCCCTCACTAGTTGTGAGTCTGTCTTCCTCTAGAGAATTTAATCAGAATGTTCATAACCCCCCACCTTCATAAGACACATTGTGTAATTTTCATTAGTGCTTTTCCAAAAGAGACAGTGATTTTTCAATAAAGGATATCATCCCACTTCAGCAAAATTGCTTTTAATTATCTTGAACCAGAGTTCACAAACATGAAATCAGTTAACCAATTTGTTCAGTTAGTACATGTTCATTTGTCCCATATGCTTGAGTTATCACTGTGCCAAAGTGTGTAATATAAAATAAGATAGCTACTTATCCCGAAGCAGCTGCAGTTTAAGCTGAGCTTGGTAGTGGGTGTAGGGAGCTAGGGAAGCCTTAGGGAATATGTATTGTTTGACATGAGTTGGTCATGTTAAGGACTAAGGCCTTAGGTTCATGGGAAATTGGCAAAGTCTTCCCTCTAGGACAGCCTCAGAGGGTTGGCAATGTCTTCCCCTGGACTGTGTACAGATAGATGTTGATAGTGTGTATAAAAGCTAGCAATGACAGCTTCCTCTGTGTGGCTGTTTACAGCCTCAGACTGCTTGCTTACAGATATTTATCTCCAGGCTGAGTTCTACCTAACAAAGGAGCAGAGTTGCATAGTTGGTTCTAGTCCATCAGATGTAGCCACTGAACCTCAGATTTTCTGCATATTTGTCTGTGTGTCTGCTCTTCCTTCATTCCCTAACAGATTTCAGGACCCAAGTCATGCTGGTCACAGTAAGCATGGTGATAATCATTTTCTTATATTGTTGATGAAATTGATTCAGTTGATTTATTTCATGCTTTCTTGTAATATTTTCATGACTTTCTTATATCTGCACATAGCTATGTAATTCTTTATATACCTTTCTTTAAACTCCTGTTTCTTTTGTTTGTTTTGGAGACAGAGTTTCTCTGTATATCCATGGCTGTCCTGGAACTCACTCTGTAGACTAGGATGGCCTCAAACTCACAGAGATCCATCTGCCTCTTCCTCTAGAGTGCTGGAATTAAAGACATGCACTACTGCTCCTGGCTGTTACTCCTGTGTATTTGTTATGTAACATAATCACAATTTAATTATAATTATCTGAAGTAGAGAAGTGATGTAGCTTATTTTTTCGAGATAATAAATGATAATCACACAACTATGGAAAACATAAAAGTTCTACATATTACCTGACACACACCACTAGTGGAATACTGTGGCTGTATCATAATTATATTTTGGGGGGAAGGAGAATGGAACAGTTGACTAAGGGTCTTTTTAGGAGCTAGGCACACCTTATCCCAGCACTAGGGAAGCAGTGGCTGGTAGACCTCTGTGAGTTTGAAGCTAGCCTGGTCTACTTAGTGAATTCCAGGACAACCAGAGGACATAGTGAGACCCAGTCTTGAAAACAAAACAAAACAAAACAAAACAAAACAAAAAAAGGATTTGTTTAAAAGTGGACCAACATTTTCATGCTATTTTTACCTGCTCTTCTTCTCCTTTAGGTGCTTTATTTTTTCATAACATTTACTGTTTTCTAAATTTATCTTTTTATTTACCTGTTCCTTCATGAGGACAAGAACTCTGTCTTATTCACTGCTGTTCCCTAAAGTCAGGCAAATATTAATTACTGTGAGCCAGTGTTCATGGTAAAACGAAGATTGCAAATGTTTAGGCTTACAGTAATGTCTTACCTTTATCTTGCATGGTTTGCTACAAGTTTAAGCTTTGTATTCCTATGCCTATTCGTGGGCACGTTTTTCTTTCTTTCTTTCTTTCTTTCTTTCTTTCTTTCTTTCTTTCTTTCTTTCTTTCTTTCTTTCTTTCTTTCTCTCTCTCTTTCTTTCTTTCTTTCTTTCAGACAGGGTCTCACTGTATACTCTTAACTGACCTGGGATTGTGTAGGCCAGTTTGGTCTACAGAGATCTGCTTGATTTCTGCCTTCAAGGGACAGAATTTAAGGAATGACCCACCATGCCTAGCCTTCATGGATACATTGTTGCTTTCAATCCTCCTAGATCTTCAGAAGTGTGGGCTGTCTTTGATGTTTGTATCCTTCTAACATCCAACTTGTTGGTGCCATTTGTGTTTTACCTAGATTCCCCTAACACAGTGTTGGTTGATTGTTTTGTTCAATTAGATTCTGGCTTACCCATTACTATGTATTGCAATGGTCAAAACGGCCACAATGTGTACGCAAGAGGAGTGGCTGACACTGTTACCAGGTAGTGTGCTCTAACACTGGTAATCCAATACTGGTAAAAATAAACCATAGGACAAAGGTGCTGAATAGATCTGTATCAAGTATATCCCTCCTGAAAGTCTGTCAGTTTTAATTCTTGAAGACTATTCATTCTTCAGGCAAAGGATGTATAATGGTGTGGAATAAATTCTCATTTTTTTTGTGTGTGGTATTTTTAGGCAAATAAGTTAAGAGACAGGTTGAATTCACTTTTTACCCATATTTTAAAATATTTTGTTTACTAATTATATATTATAAAGGGTAGAAAATAGGTTGGTGGTAAGAAATAACATGATCATTGGCTGAGACTACAGGATATTACCTGGAGAATTTCAATATAAGAATTTGTCTCCTTTCTTTTGCCTAATTGGGTGATGGTAAATCAAAGTTGTGACAAATCTGATGCCCGTTAAGCCTGGTTGATCACAGAGAGCCATACTTCCTTGTGATAAATGACTCAGAGACCAGGATAAGGCTCAGGTACTTCCAATGAAATCTTTCTTGTCATGGAAGAGGAAACAAGATTGCAAATTTGAGAGTGGACAGTAATGATCCCTATTGGATGCTATTTATAATCACAGGCACAAGAAGTTAATTAGTTTTTATTAAGGTAACTGAGCTGATCTCAATAGAAAAGGTGCACATGCTTTGTAAGTGAAAAATAGTCTATAAAGAGCAAGAACTCTCATGATTTTGTGTAGGCTGGAGGGGTAGGAAAGGCATCCTGAGTGGTTTAAAATGAACACAGTCATAATTGCAGATCAGTTAGTCCTCTGTTTTAATTAATTTGATTTTTATTGTTTTCTTATCTGTCTTAGAAACTTTAACCTCATGAATGTAAGAAAATCTTTTCCATGAAGTGTGTTTGGTTCAGAAGTCCTCTCTGGACAAATGTTATAAACCCACACGTGTAAGTCTGTAAAGCGGGAGCGTTACAACCCATG
>JADRCH010000167.1:5805654-5828158 GCA_019843965.1 Rhynchomys soricoides
GTGTAAGTCTGTAAAGCGGGAGCGTTACAACCTATGTAAACCCACACGTGTAAGTCTGTAAAGCAGGAGCATTACAACCCATCTGGTAGGTTGGTTGTGGTGTCGAGGTGTCCTCCTGCGAATGCCACCCATTATCTCCTGACCCACCATCCTTTGCTCCCCACGCTAAGGAACCAGTCCTTTCAGACTTTGCTAACAGCAGGAAATGGATCAAGATTGTATGATTAATGGCACAAATGTGTTGAAATTTGGGTCTTCCTGAAATCATGGAGTATTTTTTCACTTACAGGTAGCTTTCTTTATGAAATAATAAGTCACTTATTTATTACTGAAAATTTTTACTAGGCACAGATGGTTATTTACAACCTGTCTCACCATAATATCGTGGTAACACTATTTGAAGACAATTAGGATTGAATTTATAAAAATGGGACCTTTCAAACTTAGGACTGCCTGTCAATGATACTGAACAATGTTATATTCTCCGAATATACAAAGCATTTATTTACTGTGAGTATGAAGTATGAAATGTGATGGTCACTGACCCATAATACAAGATACTCTTTAATACACTGTGGGAATATTTTACTAGTGAATGCTCATGCAGCCTGAAAGAGTTGATTGATGTAATTTGCAAGAAGGGCCTAACTTGTTCCCAAGTGAGTCATTCAGAAACCTGCAGGATTTGGCTGATCCTGGGAGAGAATAGCCCTGTGGACAGGAGCAAAACCAGCAAGGGCCGCCTATAAAGAGGCTCAAGATCAGGAAGGAATCAGTCTGGTTCTAAGAGGCAAATTATAAGGAAAGTAATCAGAGTTATCACCTACACTGTGTCCTACGGTTAAGATAGAGCAATTTGCATGGTGCTTCCTGTTCATATTTTCCTTGATTCTGAAAAACCAACAGGCTTAAAATGCTTGGTGATTGCACCATGGTGATTAAAGATAGCAGGTGCTTAGTGACATGTGCTTGACACATGCTTCCTCTCTGACTGTGTTGTCGGCTTACACCTTGTAGAAACTTTCAAGAAGGGTACTGTCATCCTTATTTTTAAAGGAAATCAGTCTAGGAGAGGTATTCAAAATCACGCCCATGGCATCCAAGCAGGGAGTTTGGAGTCTGTGATTCTGCTTCATTGTAGAGCTAAGGTTGACAAGCCATATCTGTGGTGCTCTTGCTCTTCTTGCCTCGCCTCCACTCTGACCCTCATCCAATCAATAGGCTACTGCATCTGCAGCGGGTTTTTTTTTTTTAATTATGTTTTGTGTTTTGTAATATGCAAGTTTTAGGTTTACAGAAAAATGGAGCAGAGGATAGCATACACATCTTTCCCTATTTCCATATCTGTTCAACCCTTGCTGTTAATATCTGTCCTTTGTGGGCTAAACTCTTTTACAAATGATGAGCTGATAGTTAGTTATACAGTATCATCGACTAGAGTCAATGAAGCTTCACTTCTTGTCCTCTAAGCGATTTCTTTCTTTCTTTCTTTCTTTCTTTCTTTCTTTCTTTCTTTCTTTCTTTCTTTCTTTCTTTCCTGTGTATGGATGTTTTACCTGCATGTATGTCTGTGTGAAGGTGTCAGATCTCCTAGAACTGGAATTACAGACAATTGTGAGCTGCCATGTGAGCGCTGGGAATTGAACCTGTGTTCTCCAGAATACTGGCCAGTGCTGCTAACTGTTGAGCCATCTCTCCAGCCCCTATATTTACTTATTTCTTAAAGATGCATTTTAAAAAGACTTACTTAGCTGGTGGGTAAATAGGGGTATACACTTTGATCCCAGTACTCAGTAGGCAGAGGTCAGTCTGATGTCCACAGAGAACTCTAGGACAGGTAGGGCTACATATAGAGATGTTGTCTCATGGATAGATAGATAGATAGATAGATAGGTAGATAGATAGATAGAGATAGAGATAGAGATATGGTGCTGGAGGAGTAGAGGGTGCCAGCTCCTGTGTGTGCAGATATTTTGTTTAGAAGGATTTGGGCTAAGTTGCTTAAGAGTCAAAAGCAGTGAAAAATGATCTTGCTAATTGTTTTAAGGCACAGGGAGGTCAAACCTTTTCATGTGCTAGCATTACACCAATTATAATTACATATGAGAAGGATTTGACAAGTCAGATTAATCATTCGGTCTCCAATTACTTATTAATTGGCTTCCATATGCAAGGTTGTGTGAAAGCACTGAACATGGAAATCATGACCAAGATGGCTGGTTTTAACCCCATAGAGGCTGCATTCTAGGAAAGAGAGATGACTAATGGCTGTTCTCATAAAGTTAGGAGTAAAGCAGAGAAAGGAGGAGAAAGAACCTGGGCAGTAGAAGAAGGTTTGACAACCTGTTTCTGTAAACTCAAGATACTGAACATTTTAGCTTTTCCAAGCCATTAGTTCTGTCATTAGTTATTCACCTTGTGCAGATACCAAGAGTGTATAGCTAAAAGTGCATGCTTATATTTTGATAACTCTTACCCAGGCCCTGGATAGCCCAAGAAATCCCTTTAGATGGGTCATGTGGTGTGATGGGAGGAACCACTACATCTACTGCTTTCTGGGCCTGATTTGTAGGAAAAATTTACATAGCACAACAGTGGCAGTTCAATTGATTGCAAATCCTGCTACAGACAAAAGGAGGGACCAAAAGGTTATCTTTACAGTGAGGGCCCCAGCATGTACAGTGTGGGCCATGGGGAGAAGTTGGGCAACGAGCCAGAATGACCAGAATCACAGGCCTATAACAAACCCAAACACTAAATTTGCCCAGAAGTATAGAGGTGCTGCGAGTATTCTAGATGTTCTGGACACACTGCTGAGAAGACAATTGGAGCTGGAAAGCCCAGGCACAAAAACTGTGTATCAAGTATGGGTCTGAGAGTCTTGAATCAACAACTCCAAGAAAGGGGTATCTGTTGTTAAGGATGCTAGCAAAGAGCTATAGGCCAGATGAATTTGGCTTTGGTCTGGAGTAGGAGCCCTTCTTGATGCTCAGCAAAGGTGTAAAACCACACTTAAGCACCACATACCAAGAATCTCTCCATAAACCAAATACAAATGACCTTAGGATACTAAACTACTGGGAAACTCAACCAGCAATGTGTGTGTGTGTGTGTGTGTGTGTGTGTGTGTGTGTGTGTGTGTGTATTTCAGCTTGGAAAAATACAACTTTATCCTGTATGACTCTGAAGCTAGGTCCTCTGTATATATGTTATAGTCGTATGGCTTGATGTTCCTGTGGGACTCCTGACAGTGGGAGTAGGGGTGGTATTTCTGATGCTTTTGCCTGCTCTTACGACCCTTATCCTACTGGGGAGACTCATCCAGCATTGATATGAGAGGAGTTGTCTAGTGTTACTGTAACATGTTATGTCATGCTCAGTTGATTCTCTGAGAGGCCTGTTTTTATTTTTTGTTTTTTAAGGGAAACTGAGAAAGAGAAGATCTGGGGGGGAAAGTGGAGGTGGGGGTAGGAGTGGAGACTAGGAGAAGTGGAGGTGGAGGAACTGTGATTGGGATGTAATACATGTAAAGAATAAATTTTTTTAAAAGAAAAAAATACAACTTTATACAGACAATATCAGGATTCATTTGATTTGTCTTATATTGTCTGAACACCAGTTTTGTCTTCTTTAGATTGAGAGTGATAGTAAAACTATTCTAGAACTGTGAAGGTTGTGTATAACAAGCTGGGGGTAAGAGTCTAGTTAGAGAGAGGAACATCTGCTAGAGGTTGGCCTTTACTCTTCAGGTTTCAGCAAGAAGGCTGTGAAGCTGGGCCGCCCATCAAGGCGGGGACCGAGGAAGGAAGAGTAAGTAGGGTTTAACTCCTGTAGTGAAGTACTGACCAGGGCCAGGCATTTGAATACTTGTCTAATTTTAATGATGGGCTGTTGGAGATTTTGTGAAAGGGGACAATGTAATCTGATGGTAATGTTTTAAAAGGTGAATCTGGCTGTTAAGTAAAAACTGAAGGAAAAAGAAAGAAACAAGAAATAATTTCAGAGGTTGGGTTTATAATTACTACGAGTGGGGCTGGGGTATCACTGTCAAGAAGAGAGGCAGATCTTTGTGAGACAGGAGTAGGGGAGTCGGTGGAAAAATGAAGAATCGAATGTGGAAGTGAAAGGGAGGGAGAGACTGTAGAGACTTGAATTTGTGGATGGAGGAGGCGTCATTTGGAGCGAAGGAAGCCTTAGGAAGGCACACTGTGCAGGGATGTTGGGATGGTGAGATTGTTCAGATGCTGGAGAACACACATCAAGTGGTCACAAGTTCAGGGTTAACTGAGGGGCCAATGGAGAGATGCCGTTTAAGAATCATCAATAAACAAAGACACAAGATTCGGAATGCTTAGCTAGCCCTTACCATGTCCCTACAGAGCTACTACTTTATTGACCAACATAGAAAACTGAAGGTGTCTGTGGGACAAAACAGGGTCTCACTCTATTTGTGCCATGGGCCTAACACAGGGTCTGATGGATAGGAAACTTTAAGTAAATTCTCAAATTGCTATTTGCTGCAAGGTTTTTATTTGTTTGGTTTTTGGAGCAACACTGAATTTTAACGTCAGATTCGCAGCTTTCTGCTCGTGTGTCTTCTTTATTTGCTCTTAAAAATTAAGAAAAGGCCAAGCTTGTATCATGAGACATGGGATATTTAGTCAATGGGACATTTAGATGTTTTCCTTTTGGTCATAGCTAAACACAAAGGCTGGGATGGACCACACACTGCCAACCAGCGTGTCCTTGTTGCCTGAATGATCCACACAGCTAGTGGCATAATTGATTGGGGCCCGGGGAACATTATTGATCACTGAAATGACTGAAATAATTGGAGCAGCCGAAACTATGGTTTGGTCCAGTAAGTATGTGGCTTTCTGATCTTTTCGTTTAATAATTTTTCTTTGATACATAATTTTATTATTATAAAGGGTTGCAGAGGTCATCTGCCACAATATTATTGTTTTATGAATAAGGTATTATATTTCAGAAGTTACTTGTCTTCCTTAGGAAACACTGTTCCCCAGACTCCTAATATCTTATTCCACTGAATCATTGTGGCATGGATGAGTATGGTAATTTGTGAAGAAATCTGTCTTTACATAGCAATATGCTTCTCAGACACTACCTCCTGTTACAATATAAATAACTCAGCCTGCTTGATTTTAAGCAATTGTATAAGAGATGGAATCCTGTACACACCTAGACCCCTTTGTAAGATAGTAGTAAGATTGGCACTCTACTCTTATCTGTATGGTCAGCTGTGGGCTGCTTCTTTCAGAGATTCCTAGGACAAGTGTGAATATATACGTGTGTTATTTTTAAATCTTATGGGTCTTCAACTTGCTTTGAAATGGAGGATGACCTTCGACTTTGGATCTTCCTGCCTCTACCTCCTGAGTGCTGGGATTACAGGCCTGTGCTACTGTCCAAGGCTTATACAGTATTTGGGGCTCAATCCAAGGCTTCATGCATGGTATCGAGCAGTCTGAGCTACATCCCCAGCTCCCATTTAGATTCTTAATGATCAAAGGTAATATATAAGAGTACAATGCCAAGAATTCCATTTCAAAAACAACTTCAAGGGAAGCTTTGGAAAAATTGGTAATCTATGAGTGTTGTTAACTTTTGACCAGTAGATCCATTCATCTTCTCCATAACTCTACTGGTCATGTGGCCCTTACGTATAAACATAAATGTATGAAAAGGTTGTACCATCAAAGTGGCTGAGACTGGATCATGCTAGGGGAGATCTGCTCTTGTCCAGCTCTGTTCTCTAGATTAAATGGAACTGATGCTTGACAGCAATAGTTGGATCAGCACACAGTCCTTTTCTATACCCCCCGCCCCAGACTCACTGAAGACAAACATGTAGACAGAGGGGAACATTTGATTTTATGTATTTTGGCTTCTGGGAAATAATGTCATTTGTAAAAGATATTAGCAGCACTTTCAGAAGTTCCAGTAATTTTTTCCATTGGTGAAGAGTCTGCTAACTGCAGCAAGACTCTGAAGGCTCCCAGAAGCGCCTGATCGAGAGAACAACCTCCTTGTGCCCTGTGATTCACATCTGATGATTCTCCTTCTCAGATTGTATGGGCATGGCCCCCTTCTGCCTTTGTGCACCCCCTTCACATTCTCTAGCTGGACTAGGTTTTCTTTATTTTGCCTCATCTTTCCAGGTGAAGTTTTAGAATATACTTTCATGCTAACCCTCCCCAGACATTGGATTCTAGCTTTATCTTTTAAAAAATATATTTATTTTATTGTATTTGTTTTTGTGTGTGTGCCTGAGTGCATGTGAATGCAGAAGCCCTTGGATGTCAGATGAGGGTACAAGATACCCTAATAATGCAGTTATGGGTGGTTGTGAGCTGCCATGTTGGTGCTGGAAACACATCTGGGTCTTCTCCAAGAGTCACAAGTGCCCTTAACTGCTGAGCCACTTCTCTAGTACCCACCCCCATTTATCTTACAGCAAATCTACTCCTAGGTATCTACCCATTAGAAATGGACATTTAGACCTGTAAAACAGACTTACGCAGGAATATTCTTAAACACAGAAAACTACAGCTGACCTAGCTGTCAATCAATGGTCTTGGTAAACAGATTGTTCTATGTGCTTTCAGTGAGATACTACTAAGCGGCACAAGGAAGCCTCCACTGCTCCTCACAACACACAGGTATATTGTGAGGCCTGAAAGAGTTCAGAAACAAGAGGACATGTACAATCTTTCCATGGATATAAAATGTAACTACATGGGCAATGCTAATCTATGATGGAATATACCAGAATAGCAATAGCCTTCAGGCAGGAGGACCGCGCAGAGTCTATGGAGAACTGGAGGAAGCTCTGTGGGCGGAGGGAATGTTTTAAAGCATAGAACTGCAGCCCAGGGCTTTGTAAGTGTCTGCATTCCTGATAACAACTCACCGAATGCAGCACAGGCACTTCATGAGGAAATAAAACTCAAGGTAAGGTAATAAGGGAAGCTCGATCTTTGTGTCTCTCCGCTCTGTTCACTTCCCATGCCTTAAGGCATTATGTTTTTTGAATCTCCTTACTGTAAACCTGCTCTCAAAGGGACAACCTAGCATATATCAATTATGCGTCTCCATGGTCCAGTCAAAGGTTTGAATTTGGTAGTTTTCATGACAGGCAACAGGGGTCACCTCTATTCTGAGTTTGAAGTGCTTCAGATATTAGATGTCAGACAAGAAAGGCTTGGAGAGACAGCCAAGCTCTTTGTACCTCTGTTGACATCACGTTGGGTTCGTAGCGTACCCATGGTGGTTTTTCTTCATATGTGTGGAGGTGGTTTTGTTTTAAGAGATAGTTTCCCCTTTTTCTTTTCACCTTTTCCCACTCACCTTCACTTAACAGGATTGCGCTGGCATGGTTTATATAAATACCTGAGATCGTTCTTGAAAATCTGCTCTCAGAAATGTCTGCCCAACTTCCTTTATGGAATTTTTAAACTATTTTAATATTCCCTTTACATTTCTCACAGGCGAGCTCCAAACCTCTGTGAAATGTAGGTACCATCTAATTCATTTGGCTTTCCTCATGACTAAATGAAGCCTTGAAAGCATGTAAGCACCTAGCAATGTTTACTGGGTAGATTAATAAATGACTGCTTGCTTCTCTCGGGTAACCAGTGAAGTACACAGAGCTGTATCAAGGTAAGACACTTGGGATGAGTTATATTTTACAGTTTTACATTCTGCCCCCTTTGCTTGGCTCTCCCACCCTCGCTCTCTCCTATGATTTTAGAGCTACATCAGCGCACCAAGAGTATTCTTATCAACACCATAATACAGAAGTCTTTGAAAATGAAATAAAACCCATAAAATGTAAGCAATTTGCACCAAAAAGGGATTACTGTTCAAATGAGATTGTAGCACTTACATGTTGGCCTTTTAGTTTATTGAAGTCATTGAAGTTTTGTTTGTTTGTTTGTTTGTTTTTGTTTTAAAACCAGGCATCTCAAAACAAAATGTGTTTAGATCAGAATGACTTAAAATGTAATATATATATATATATTATATGATCAGCATATATATATATATATGATCAGCAATGTGTCTGAAAGACCTAGAAAATGAAATATTCCCCTTTCTCTTAGCAAGGAGCAGATGGCAACATAAAGCAGCTGTAGAAATTAATTCACACAGATAGCTGACATTTCCAAGCTGACTGCCTCTTAGAGAAAATGATGTCATTCTCCAGTAGCCTGATAGCAGTCATCAGCCAGAGAGGACACAAGTTAATAAGGTTCATTGCTCACCTAGTTTCCTTTCTTCGTGTCTCTCTGAGTGTCCTTGGGTGCCCATAATTTGGCATGGTGTTCCTAGAACAATTTTGAAGAGAGAGTAGAATTTTAAATTTTGTCAGAAAATTGAATTAATAAATCACCACCCTCTTCCTGTGGATCAAAGTCATTTTCCAGTTTATTCATCAATACCCAATTTCCAGTTGGCCTCCTTTCTAGATGTTTATTATTTTGAAGGATGTCAGCTACCAGATTCAGAGGAAGCCCTGACAACAAAAAAAGGGAAAGAGAAATTAAACTGTCTTTTCCTTTTCGACATAAGAATACTGAACCAGGTCTTCTGGAATATGCAGTGGAAGAGTCCTCTGCTTGATGTTACTCCTGGGTAAATTATGGCTTGAAAAGGAGTATTAAGGAAAAATTCCACAGTTCAGCCATGAAAATGGCATGGGTAAGCCAGTGATGCCACCTTTGCTAACAAAGCTTCCAGGCTCTTCTGTGCCATGCCATACAGCATATGCTGTTCTGAGGTTGGTGCCCTGATATGTCCACTGCCTGCTCCTCTCTCTTTCCTAGCAAGGCCTGCTGGAAACCTTGCCACAGCTATCCTAAAAGGAGAAAATGAAACAGCTAGGAAACAAATAAAGGATACTGATGGACTTCAGAAGAAATCTATCCATTGCCAAGTGCATAAGGACTGGAACTAATGGTGATTTGTTTACCCAGGAGTATCCACTCTGACCTCTCTGTGGCCATCTAGTCTTTCTGGAAATAATCTTCTGTACAGAGGTATTTATGGTACACCCAAACAGATGCTCGAGAGTTTAAACATTTGGACCGAATGGACAAGAGAAATCTCATTTCCACTGCAACTCAAGTGCTCCAGAATGTTCCAGAAGTACCCTACACTAGATGGCAGGCTACTCAGCTTAACTAATTCATCAGTCAATGGTGTTTTGTCGATAATATAATGAAAAAGGAGGTCTTGGTCAAATTGGAAGAAGCAGAGAGTCAATAAATGTAACAAATTAGGTAATTTATAACTTCTGGATAAAGGGTCTGATTTTTTTGAAGTAATTGTTTGTGGAATGAACTCAACTTATGCTTGTTTACACCTGACTCTGTAGAAGTCCTCTTCAAGGCTCTACACAAGGGATGAGATAAAAGAGACACTGTTGCTTCAAAGGCATGCATTCCCAACAGCATATTAGTATGTGTATTCAAAGGAGCTATATTTTAGAAGTCGTGTGCCATATGTAGCTAATTCTCCCAGTGCTCCTCCAAATGGGTGCTATGTTTTGTCTGCTTTTGCCTTTATGCATGGTTTTCCTTTGTCAATTTCTCTATGGTCAAATGGATATGTTGATTAACAATAACAATAGCTAATATTTACCGATTATATTTGATTTGCCAGGGGCATTGGAAACATTAGCCAATTGAAACCTCAGAGCAATCATATAATTATATTCCTTTTAATGGCCATGTAGCAGTAGCAGGGCATGTGGCAAGCTCCTTACAAAGTATAACTTGTCCAAGGTCAGAGAACTCAAATCCTCTCCATCCAAGGCTTCTTCTAGTATACCATGAAGCTCAGGTTGGTAAGGAGAGAAAAGAAGTGGAGCCTCTGGGAAAGGACACTCTGCTTGCTGAATTGTGGAGCTTTATGACTGATCTGCTACTCTAGCTGTACGTTTTGGTCAAATGATTGACCATGGACACACCCTACAAGAGTCCCTCAAGTTATTCCATGCTTTCTCCTAGCCATCTAGTACAATTCTAACTTTGTATTAGAAATTAGAAATCTAATATAAGAGGATTGCACTAGATAGTCAAAAAGTATAGCTACTATTGGCTAATTGTTGATACAAATTTTTATATAATGCAGGTTTCATCCTAATAGAGGAAAGGTACTCAAGAATCCACCTGGGTTAGGCTTAAGATAGGATGGTTACTCATGGTCACTCACTGAGAGACAGCTGATTTTGGACAGGGTGTCATAGGTATGAATAGGATATATAACTTTCCTTTTTCCTTTGGTTTTTTTTTGTTGTTGTTGTTGTTTCTTTGTTACCTTCCCTCCCTCCCTCTCTCCCTCCTTTCTTTCTCTCTTTCTCTCTTTCTCTCTTTCTCCCTTTCTCCCTTTCTTTCTCCCTCCCTCCCTCCCTCCCTCCCTCTCTCTCTCTCTCTCTCTCTCTCTTTCTTTCTTTCTTTCTTTCTTTCTTTCTTTCTTTCTTGTTTTCCAAGACAGGATTTTGCTGTGTAGCCCTTGCTGTCCTGGAACAACTCACTCTGTAGACCACACTGGCCTCAAACTCAGAGATTTACCTACCTTTGCCTTCCAGGTTCTGGGATTAAAGGCATATGACATCAATGCCCTATAGATTTTTTTCCACAAATCTTCTTCTTTTTTAAAGATAAATTTATTTATTTATTTATTTATTTATTTATTTATGTATATGAGTACACCATTGCTATCTTCAGACACATCAGAAGAGGGCATCAGATCCCATTACAGATGGTTGTGAGCCACCATGTGGTTGCTGGGAATTGAACTCAGGACCTCTGGAAGAGCAGTCAGTGCTCTTAACCTCTGAGCCATCTCTCCAGCCCCCCCCCCCCGTTTTTGCTCTATAGATTTTTGAACATGATAGTTTTTTTAGGCTTATTCTTATCTGTGAAGCACTTATGACTTTGGTGCCCAAAGAGTTGTTAATATTTTCCACGAAGACAAGAATGTAAATGGCTACATAATGTAAGATGTAAGTGTCATACTTTATGGTAAATACTGCTTTAAAATGCTGTATTGGCTGATTTTGTGTGTCAACTTGACACAAGCTGGAGTTATCACAGAGAAAGGAGCCTCCCTTGAAGAAATATTTCCACGAGATTCAGCTGTAAAGCATATTGTCAATTAGTGATCATGGGTAGAAGGGCCCATCATGGGTGGTGCCATCCCTGGGCTGATAGTCCTGGGTTCTATAAGAAAGCCAGCTGAGCAAGCCAGGGGAAACTATCCAGTAAGCTACATCCCTCCATGGCCTCTGCATCAGCTCCTGCCTGCAGGTACCCTGTGTGAGCTCCAATCTTGATTTCCTTTGGTGATGAACAGCAATGTGGAAGTGTAAGCTGAATAAACCCTTTCCTTCCCAACTTGCTTCTTGGTCACGATGTTTTGTGCAAGAATACAAACCCTGGCTAAGACGAATGTTCATAGTATCTTCAGACACTGTGGATGATTTTTTTTCTTTCTTTTCTTAAATTTTTTTAAAAAAAAGATTTATTTATTTATTTTATGTCTATGAGTACACTGTAGCTGTCTTCAGTGAAGCTACACTAGAAGAGGGCATCAGATCCCAATACAGATGGTTGTGAGTCACTATGTGGTTGAACTCAGGACCTCTGGAAGAGCAGTCAAGAGCTCTTAATCATTGATCCATCTCTCCAGCTAGATTTCTTTTCTTAAGGGGGACAAAATAAATGAATGAATGAATAAATAAAAAGTAAGAGAGAAAGGACTGATACAACCATTATAATCAGAAGTTAACGTCAAATTAAACATCTGTTATTTAAATATATAATTCTGAAAGGCCTCTATACTCCCACAATATCATTGATGCAGATTATTGCTTCAATTCAGTTGAATAAAATTTACTTGAAGGATATTGGAGAACCAGATGACAATAACTAACCTAATTTAAAAAACAAACAAACAAAAAACAAACAAACAAACAAACATTCTTGGGGCTGGAGAGATTTCTCAGGGGTTAAGAGTTAAGACTGCTCTTCCAGAGGTCCTAAGTTCAATTCCCAAAGACCACTTGGTAGCTCACAGACATTCATAAAGGGATATGATATCACCTTCTGGTGTGTCTGAAGACAGCTACAGTATACTCATATACATAAATAAATAAATCTAAATTTTTTAAAAAATTTAGATTTATTTATTTTGTGCATCCATATAAGTGTGTGGGCAAATATGCCACTGCACCTTACCAGATAAGCTAGCCCTGACCTTAATGTAAAAACAAAACAAAAGATTTATTTGTTTATTTATTATGTATAAGTATTTGTCTACATGTATACATCTGCATCATGCACATGACTGGTAATGGAAGAAGGTGTCAGGTCCTCTGGAACTTGAACTACAGATGCCTATGAGTGGTCATGTGGCTGCTGGGAACCAAATTAGGATCCTCTGCAAAAGCAGCAGTTGTTCTTAACTGGTGAGCCATCTCTGAAGCCTCACCTGACCTTAAATTTTAATCTAGGCATCACCATACTAAGGAAAGAGCCTGTAGTTTCAATGGGAATGAAGAGAATTGGTGGACTCCTCCCCCTAGGTGAGGACATTAAGGTTGAAAAGAGAGAATTAATGTCTGATTCTGAGACAAATTAAGTGAGAAGAGGTGGGCTCAAATGTCCATGTCATGGGGGAGAACATTTCATGGTCCAAACAATAGTTCAGGGTGCTTAGACGACTCTCATCAAGTGGCCCAGGCCATGGCATACCAAAATCCCAATCTTCAGGAAACACTGTCAACTGATATTCCTGTTCATTGTCAGCATGCAAATCTCACAAACACAACATTCATGCCCCTCATTAGCATTACTCAGTGCTCACTCTTTGCATCTCTGGATCCATCTTCTAGTTCTGAATGAAGTTTCCTGGGAAACCTTTTCTATGAATGGAATGCATGAGGGTCTGTCCCAAGTGGAAAGAAGGGAAAAGCAGCATAACAAACAAAACAAAGAACCTTTCGCCTGCGATACAGAAACCAAGAGCAGACAGCAGCTATGCTTTCCCAAGGGCAGGTAGAGATACTGAATGGGTGGTATTCAGTCATGCCAGGAACCTCACTCCCTCAGTCTACCAGGTGAGCCTCCTTTCTTGTTCATAAAAAAGAAAGTTAAAAGGGGTTTAAAAGTGCTCTGGTTAAAAGAATGATGGACTAGTCTTCTCAGGAACAGATAAGCATCAGATCTGTCTGACCTATTGTCAGCTAGGGACTGACACAATTTGTGCATTGTTCTCCTGGTACTGGAAGAGGGAGGATAAACCTGATCCTCTGGCTCAGCTTACAAGGCTTACCAGCAGCAGACATTCCTCTTCCTCAGATGGGGGCTTTGTTGGATGATTGACGTGTTGGCTAGTTTAAAAGTCGAAGGATGGCCAACACTTATGTAAGTTATTGATAAAATGTGCCAGTAGACCTTAAGTGTATGTGTGTGTGGTGTGTGTGTGTGTGTGTGTGTGTGTGAGAGAGAGAGAGAGAGAGAGAGAGAGAGAGAGAGATTGAGATATTGTTGTTTTGTTTTGCTTAGTAGCAGTTTCCTAGCTAACATGAACATCCTATTCCTGAGCTGATTGAAGTTCTGTTGGTTTCAGTTCTTAACAGCATGACGGAGATATCATTTACATACCATGAAATTTACCTGTCAGAAGCGTGCGCCTTGATGGCTTTTAGGAAGTGCATGGATTTGGGACCCCCCCCCCCTAGTAATCTAATTTCAGAACATTTCTGTCTCCAAAAGGAAACCCAGTTCCTATTTGCTATCATCACTACTGTCCATCATAAACACCTGTAAACCTACTTTCTGTCTCTATAGGTTTGTCTACTGATTAGTATTCAATAGCACTGCCAGTTTACTATGATGGGCTTTACTTAGCGTACTATTTCCAAACTTTGTCCTTGCTGTAGTGTCTTATTCTCTGTGTTGTCAAACACTACTGCATTATGTGCCTGGATCACATTATATTTATCTAATCATCAATTAATTGACATTTAGTTTGCTCCTGACTTTCAGCTGTCGTTGGTGATGCCACCAAGAATACCTCTCTACATATTTTTTTTCCTGTGAGTACGTTTTCATTTCTTTTTGGCATTTACCTAAGAGTGGAACTGCTGGGTTAGGTGCTGGTTCTATATTGACTATCTAGAGAAAATCCCACAGTGTAGTCTAAGCTGTACCGCCATTTTACGTTTTCACCAGCAACGTCTGAGAACAACAATTACTTAGTAATTTTCCCCCTGCTTCTAGTATTCTACAGTGTGGTAAAGCTGAGAAATGGCTCTGGAAGCTCATTTGACACTGCTTTAGGAAGCCTACTTTTCTTCTCAAACTACAAGAGTGCCTGTACCTACCGTGCAGGCGCTACCAGTGAAGTTGCTTCAGCAGCTGCAGGCAAATCCTTATCTAGCTTTCTCTGTGTATGCGTTATTTTCTTAAATCCGTATTTTCCACTCTTTCACTTGTTCTTTGATTACAGATAGGCCGCCAATACTAGTCTAAAAAATAAGGGTTTGTGTGTGTGTATTTACATTTCAACAAGTCTTATACAGAAACACTTAGTCCAAGGCCCAAGACAAGAAGTGTAAACAAGCCAGTATTTGATCTTTACCACAAAAGTATATGCATTTTTATTTTTACCTAACTTCAAAATGCTATGAAATTTTCCCATTCTTTGAAGGCTTCATAATCTGAGTCCATCAAACAAGCCAGCCATGGAGGGAGGATGGTCAGGGACAAGGTGGGGAGAGCAGGTCGGAGGGACCTTGGCTCTTCAGTGCAAAGCAGTCAACATGCCAGCCTGTCATACTTTGGGGGTTTGTTTTCTGATTCACAACACAAACACAAGGCTTGTGGGCATCCTTTATCATTTCATGAGATAGACTGTTTGTAAGACAAATAAATTTGGCTGTAACTCTGGATTTTTTTCATTACTGTGTTAATGTGTAAGATACCCGATCTTCTCCTCTTGTGGACACCAGTAATCACTCCTGCTTTAATTTTCGAGTGTGTGGATAAGTCTCCAGTCCAGCTAATCTGCATGGGACAGTGTGTGCAGAATCCTTGATGAGCTTTTTCTGTCCTACTGATGATGATCTCACCTCTGCTCCTTGAAAACCAAGGCATCTCCAGGCATGCACTGCGGGCTGAGGCTTGATCTCTGCTTTTCCTTGGGTCACTTTCATCTCCATTCGCTGACCCCTGATGTGCCACTGCTCAGTAATCTGTGTTGCCGCCCCCCCATCCCCACCTTCCATGCCAGACCTGGGCTGTCATACTCTATTATAACTGATACTTCAAATGCTTCTTTTACATAAGGAGTATTTTCTTCCCTGTGATCCCTCTAAGATATTCACGGCTAGCTAAAAATACCTCATGATCTTGCTCTCCTGTACAGTTTCAAGGTTAACCTGAAAACTGTTATCACTTGCTTAGGCTGCATGAAAATCGGTTTTATCTCTGTAACAGTTCTTTTGTTTAAAAAGCATTGCAGTACCTGGCTGCACGACAATTTCCTCAGATCCCAAGCAGATGAAACCTTGCTGGCAAGAAAACAGGTTCTGCTTATCTGTATGCCAGGCTAGGTTTGTTTCCATCTAGAGTTCTAAACAATTAATTTACGATAATCTGTTGTGGCAGCAGGAAAAGATATCAACCTCATCCATGTATATTTCTAACAGCAGACAAACACAAGTAATTTTGATAATGTCTTGTGTGTCCAGTGATGTGATTTTCCTGTGATTGTCTTAGAAGGAGAATTTATAATTAAATCAGAAAGAGAAAACACTGGGAGCCAATTCTCTGTCAAGTGTACTGCTAATGTAATGTCAGAATCTCCACGGATGAGTACTTAGACATTGAAAAAGTGTACAGACTAGAGATGAGAAATGAGATCGGGAGAGTTTGTATACATTTCTGCATTGGCTTAACCGGACATTTGAGTTTCTTTTTAAACTAATTGGGTATTATAGAAATCTACCTCAAATTTTTTCAAGTAAAGTTATTCACAAATCATTTTTTTAAAACTGTATGCTTTTATATATCATTGGTCAGTCAGGAAGTATTTGAAAATGTCTTTTAAAATATGGCTCCCGAGGTGTGATGGCTCATCTCAGTTGTCAACTTGATACACTTGGAAAGTGGGAACCTCAGCTGAAGAATTGGCTTTATTGGATTGGTCTTTGGGGTGTCTGTGGGGCATTTTCTTGACTGTTAATCTATGTAGGAAGGCTCCAGTTTGGGAGGTATCACCTGTAGGTGGGTAGTCTACTGTGAACCTGGAAGCAAGCCAGTAAAGAACGTTTCTCCACAGCTTCTAGATGAGTTTCTGCTCTGCTTGAGTTCCCACTCCAGTTTCCTTTAATCATCAGCTGTAACCTGTAAGATAACCTAACTCTTTCCTCCCAAGTTGCTTTGGTCAGTGTTTTAGTGTAAGGAATGATAGCACTCTAATACATTGGGTAAACGTATTCACTGCCAAGCTTTGGTGCCTGAGTCTAACCCTGGGATGCACAGGGTGGAGGACAGAATTAGCTTCTTCCACAAGTTGTCCTGACCCCCACATGCAGGCTTTGGCATGCACACATGCGTACACGAACATAAAAAAATGATTAAGTCTTTGTGTGTGCGTGTACACTTGTGTGTGTGTGTGTGTGCACATGCACGCTCGCATGTGTGTGTGTGGGGGGGGTATGTTTGTACCATGTTCATAGGACAGCTTACAGGAGTTGATTTTTCTCATTCTATCATGTGAATCCCAAGAATCAAACTCAGGTTATCAAGGCTAGCTGCAAGTGCATCTGTACACTGAGCGATTAATGTCACTGGCCCTGAAAATAATGTCACCCAGCTTTTCTCAGTGCTTTATTTAATACGCACTTATTTTTTCTTCTGTAAAAAGAAACTTTAAAGTGAATGGAGGAGAAGAAACAGTGTAAGGACACTGATTCTACATCTGATGGCAAGTGGTGTAAAGCGAGGAATCATGTGTGAAGCCTACAAAGGAAGGCCTGCTTTTGACATAACCCGTGGCGCTTATTCCGTTGAAATATGGGGAGGGAGAGATGGAGTTTACACACCAATGCCTACTGCTGTCCTCATTATATTGTGGCCCGAGGCTCAGAGCTAAACATTTTTCTAGAACATAATGAGCTGTGTACTGTAATGAAGGTGTTTGAAATTGATTTGACTGTTACTTAGTATAAAGCGTCCCAGATCAAAGGCTTTGGCAGAACCACAAACACTTCCGCATCCACAGACAAAGGCCTTGGTGAGATGACTTCATAGAGGCAAGTAGAGAGGTGGGGTGTGGCTCACGCAGAGCCAAGAACTCTGTCAAGCAGTTATCTGATCGATTGGGTCGCCAGCCACTGTATGGCAATCACAAACTGCCATCTCTTCGATGAGTGATCTCCATGATTGTCTTGAAGGAGAGTTCAAAACTTGCCTTCAGTTCCTCCACGATCCTTAGGATCTCTGCATTACTCCTTCATCACCGTCATGAATCCCCTCCCCAGTCAATTTGTGGAATGAATTTTACTGAATGCCGTTTCATCTTATTGCCATAGTTACAAACCAAGAAATCGAAGATTGCTAGGCTGAGCTGAAAATAGCTGACTCGGTACAGGGCAGAGAACTAATTCTTATGCAAAGCTCTGTGCTCACACACAATCTCAGACTGGGAGAACAATGGAAAGTTTGCTGTGTGGAAACCAGACCTGCTGATGCCTTTCTACTCTTAGTGGAGACCAACCACTAAGTTTGAATGAGATGCCTTAAAACTAAACGGGAGGGGGGTGGGCGGAGGGGAAGGAGGGGTCTGCTTTGCAGCTGCTTGTCTTAGCTTCTAGGTTACTGTTGAAATGATTGTGCAGCAGGGGTATTTATACAAGCAATTTGGGGGAGTTTATACCCACTTTTAAATTACATAGAACATATATAGTGTCTTAAACTCATGGAAGGTTAAAACACGTGAACATTAGTGTTTCTAACGGGCTAAGCTATCATCCATCTATCGGTTATCTATCATCCACCTGTTCACCTGTCTATCTACCTATCCAAATTTGGTCATCACAAAGCAAATCTTTGTCAAACCCCTGTCAATCAGCATAGTTGATAGGAAAAGTTTGGGATACAATATATAAAAGAAGTTGGGGTTTTGAATATTTAAAGGCCAACTGTTAGCATTCCTTAGAGGCCCTGCCCCAGAGCTACCTGGCAATAGTCAGGTATGCCTGGCTCACTATAAAGGGGGCTGCCCCTTCCTTCCCTGATCCCTTTCTCCCTCTCTCTTCTTTTCCCCCTCCCCACGTGTGTCTGGCTGGCTTATTTGATTCATTCTCTCTCTCTCTCTCTCTCTCTCTCTCTCTCTCTCTCTCTCATCTCTTCTCTCTCTTCTCTCTTTCTCTCTCCATTCTGTGGCTGGGGTACAGTACCCCAGGGGAAGGGAGGATCCTTTAGCATGGGCCTGCTGAGGCTCCTCTCTCACCTCACCATACCTGGGTCGATCAATCATATCCTTGACTATTCTTTTTTTTATCAAACACAACACCAACCTTTCAAGATACATAGATACCTAGATCATATAATATATGCTATACTATACCTAGACACACACACACACACACACACACAAAGAGAGAGAGAGAGAGAGAGAGAGAGAGAGAGTCAGTGTTGGGTATTGAGCCCAGGATTCTGCACACAATAGGCAAGACCATTATGAGCTGTATTCTTTGCCCTATAGTACATTTGAAGGAGAGTTATTTAATTTGTATAAGTGATCAGTTTATAAAAATTATCTGAATACCAAGGTCCTTTTCAAAACAAAGATTACTTTTCTTTATGTGTATGAGCCTTATGGCTGCATGAATGCATATGCACTGTATTCCTGACGTCACAGAGGTCAGATAAGGGTTTGGGGTCTCCTGGAACTGGAGTTACAGATGGTTGCGAGTCACTATGTGGTGCTGGGAATTAAACATAGGTTCTCTGCAAGAGCACTGGCTGCTCTTAGCCTCTGAGCTAACTCTTCAGTCCCATGAAGGACCTTTAACCCAACATTTAATGTACTAAAGCCTTGTTTTATTAGCTAGGTGGGAATGACTTTCCAATGTCAGTTGCATTATTCTTGGTCCTTAAATGACAAATCACTTTCTCTTGACATTTATCTCATTTCTTGGGCTCCCCTTTTTCCCCACCTGTAAAATGAGAGAATAAAATTAGATCTTTGAGATCTTTATCAAGCAGAAAAATTCCAATTTAATTATTCTTTAATTTTCACTAATTCCGCCTGCAGTTTATTTGATTTAATTTGGGTTATAATGGTTTTGGCATATTTGAATATAATTTTATGGTATTTGATCAACAACTTGAAAACAAGCACAGCTAGTGGCAGAAATTCTGAGTCAATAGGAAACACAGCACTGGTGTGTGAGCCGCTCTGTGCTCGCCAGGGCAAGGAGCCAATTCAGTAAAGGCTGTAGACTGCTTGTTGGCAACCCCACAACTTCAGGATCATCTCTTTTATATGCAAACATCTTGGGAAGACTGTAGAGGTCCTGGGGAACTGGGTACCCAGGGTAGGAGGAGTGAGGCTGCCACAGTATTCTCCAGTATTCTCTGCATCTACACTACAGTAGTTGCTGTGTGGGCAGACTGGCCTCCTACT
The DNA here is from genome assembly GCA_019843965.1 of Rhynchomys soricoides. Taxonomy (NCBI): domain Eukaryota; kingdom Metazoa; phylum Chordata; class Mammalia; order Rodentia; family Muridae; genus Rhynchomys; species Rhynchomys soricoides. The sequence goes on from JADRCH010000167.1 coordinate 5,825,383, forward strand.
TGTAGAAAAGGGAGATTTGAAGCCAGTGTTTGGCAAAGTATGTACTGAAGGTCTTTATTTTCTTTTCAAAAGTGTGGGAAAATCATGGTGGTATAGGCCTGCACTGCCAGCACTCAGGAAGCAGAGATTGGAGAATCAAGAGTGCAGTGTCACCCTTAGCTACTTCGTTTGAGGCCAGCCTGAGTGGGAAGCAGCCGTCCCTCATAAAGCCCAAGAGAAATCAAATCGCATCAAAATTTGAGAAGGCGGGGTAAATTCAAGGTGGCAGGCTTCCAGTTGCTACACCTTCAAAAAGCCAGTCCCTAAAATTTAAGCTCCAGAGGGTGTGTGTGTGTGTGTGTGTGGAGTGGGGAGAGGGAGGCATACAACACTGTTTACTATTTTTGATTGAAATACCTTTAATCTTTTGTCCAACATTTTGGGCAATGGTTATGTTATTAAATGTAATGGGCCTGGTGACTTTTGTGTTCTATAATAAAGAAAAGGGAAACCAGGGACATGTTTGGTAGAGGCACAGTAAGAGAAGGGGGTGCCACTGCAGGCCCATGCTGAGGCATCCCTTCCCCCTGAGGTACTAGCCATAGGACAACAGATATTGTATAGAATAGAGTTTATTTAGAGCATGGAAAGGGGAGTGGAGAAGGGTGTAGAGATAGAGAAAGACAGAGAGAGAGAGAGAGAGAGAGAGAGAGAGAGATTAAGGGAGTAGAGGCAAGCCATAAATACATGGAGAGAGGGGGGAGGGTAATGGGGAGAGAAGGGAGAGAGGGGGAAGAGCATAAGAGAGCAAGAGAGGAAGAGGGCGAGGAGGGGGCAAGTCGCCCCTTTTACAGTGAGTCAAGCATACCTGGCCAGGTAACTGTGGGGTGGAGCCTAGAAGAAATGCTAACAGTGACAAGTAAGACTTGTCTCTGGGATCACTTTTGTTTGTTACCCAGTAGGTAGACCCCTGCGGTGAGTTTAAGGGGACAGTGGTGATCGGTGATGGTGCTGCCATCTCTCTCCTTACTTTCATCCCTTTCAGAGACCACTCAGTGTCATTCACAGCTGTCAACAAACCCTGCCTTGCTGGGACAGTCCAGAGAGTCTACGAGAACTGCTGAAATGAGATATACTCTGATTTCCTGTGGAAATTGAAGTTACTGTGGAGGTGGAGCACAGCTCAGTAAACAAATAAGTACTCCACACACCAGGCCCTGGCTTTATCCTTGAGCACCAAAACAAACAAATGAGCTACTTTCACACTATGGATGACCCAGGGCCAAATAAATAGGTGTGTGGAAGATATGACATGGCAGGGTTTGTAGGTCAGACACTTCTCTCCTACAACTTCAAGCTTGGTAAACCCCTACACCCACACAAGGGCATATTCTTATTTCTATTTATCATGAAAGCAAAGTTATGTTTGGGGTTATCTTTTTCTGAAAAGGCTGTGAATAAAGCCTTATTAGCTGTATGCTTATAGCAAATCTCATTCATCCTTCATCATGTAAACGTCACTGAAAGTATAGTTACTCCTGCCTCATTCTTGAGAATATACGTTGTAACATTGTACTCGGAAGAACTGGACCAAAGCAAACATCATTCCCTTGGACCCAGTAAGTTTCCAATCCTGTTAGGATCTTCCATTTTGAGCTACTGTTTTTACTGCCTGCTGCAACTCAGTATATAGCGGACAGGGTACAGTGTACTTAGGGACACACAATAAAATGCAATGGCTAAATTAGCCCCCCCCCCCCAATGTCTACGAAAGGGGCAGAATACAACCAGAGCAAACAACTCAAGCCAAAGAGAAACAGACTTGGGTTAGACTGTGGGTCTCTCAGGCTGCAAAACATTTTCTGCCCTTCAGTAAATAATGTGGCCAAACAGTGACCTGGGTACAGTTCACAGATGCTGAGTCCAGCTAAAGACATAAAGGACATGCTAACTTCACCCTGGATGCTTCCCTCCTCAAAGGCCTTGTAGAAGTTAACTAACAGAATGAATCTTGTTACTTCGTGGTTCTTGCCGAAAGTGCTACTGTTTAGGTAATATGGCAACCATGATTGTTTGGAGAGAGGATTGTGTTTGGAAGTCCTGGTGTCTGTGTTACTTTTGATTGTAATTCACCACGGCTGGACTTTCCACAGTTGGCTAGAACGTCTTATGTACAAAACGGCACACTTTCTTTTCCATCGTTAGATAATTAGTCTGTTTTCTATCTTTTCCAAACCAGTGGAGCTGATCTACTTCCTTTGCAAAAGAGAGATGGTTCAAGATAAAGCCGGATGCATAGTCTCTCAAAGGCCAGCTGTTCTCAGAGGAGAAAAACACGTCCTATTTGACAGAGTTACCGACATTCAAACGTGACTATAGGGACTCCATCACACCCATGAGTGTGAGTGAGTTCATGAATGAGGCTAAATCAGCTCTTATTCTAGTTCTCCTCCCTCCGTCCTTCCTTCCCTCCCACCCTTTTCCCCTTCCTTCTTTTCTTTTCCCCTTTCTCTTCCTGACAGATACGAACCAATAGATTGTATTCAGAGCTTATTTGGGATTGCACATTAATATCAAATAAATTAGGAGAGAGCTACTTCCGTTCTGAGTGTGTTGAGGAGATTCTTGTTAGGCAATGGGTGAGTGGGAAGCTGAAGGAACACATCCTTATCAAGGGCCTCTGTGGGCTTTTCCAAACTGCTAGGTCTCAGCTCCAGCTTTTACTTGTGTGGGACAGATCTGCCTCTACGTGAGCAGATCTCTACATGAGCAGATCTCTACATGAGCAGATCTCTAC
>JADRCH010000167.1:5828168-5901596 GCA_019843965.1 Rhynchomys soricoides
TGAGCAGATCTCTACATGAGCAGATCTCTACATGAGCAGATCTCTACATGAGCAGATGTAAGCTACTTTGTAGTAAGGTAAAAACCTGATTTTAATTAATTCACTTATATAACTGTTATGAAAGCCTTTACGACTGCATTTGTTCCTGTTCTTTTCCTTTTTCTCGAGAACAAACTTGAAATTTTATATATTCTTATAAACAACTTCATATATGATGGCTGTTGTCTGGAATTTCCTAAAACATTTCTAATTAACAAATAGTAAAAAAAAAAAATTCTCATAAAATTTATTATAAGTATATGGAACATTTTTTGAAAGATGACTAATGAGCAAAACCAAATTCCTCCTGTTAATATGTAACATAAGATGTTAAAAATATACAGTGTGTTACCAAATACTGAATCCAGACATGTCCCAAATTGCTATTTTGACACATGGTTATGTCAAATAAAATGATAAAAAAACCTTTAAATCATCTCTAAATGGCTCAAGGTAACAGAGAGTATTTTTAATGAGAGGCCATGATAAATAATGCCCTAGGCAGAAGGAAAGAGTGGCCTTGGAGTTTTGCCTCTTAAAGATAGCCCATGGCAAAGCCTAGGAGACAGACATTGGTGAGTCACAGTGGGGAAGTTGTCTGAACCTTCTCAATGTGCTTTTGGCTATCTGGCTATCCTGTATGTTTGCCTATCTTTCTTTTGTTGTCTAGATATGGTTGTTGTTGGTGGTTTGTTGGTTTTTAAAATTTTGTAAATTGTAGGGCACGTTATTGGAACTGTTGGGAATTGGAAATTCTGTAATTAAATTAAATGACAAAGTAGGAAGTAATACAAAAATTCTTTTAAGAACCAAAACATTTCGTTTCATATTTATTTTATTGGTGTAGTGCTGGTGACAGAATTTAGAGTCCTGTCCATGGTAGGCAAGCACTCTACCATTGAGCTATAGCTTGCATAAACATACATGAAATATAAACAAACATTTCATCCGTATGAAACAAGTGGTCTATTATTTCTTTTTTATATTACTTATATAATTTTTATATATTTTACATTTTAATTTTTTTACAATTCACGTCCTCTCAGGCACGATGTGGTTTAAACTACGTATAAAGCACTGTGAAAGGGGAAAAGTGCTAATTTTGTCTGTTCAAAAACCTTTCCCTGATCTGTCCAACTTACGATGACGTTTCTCTTTTCATACGGTGCGTTTTGAGTCTGTGTGCAATGTGAATGGACCAGGTATAGAGACACAGGGGAGAGGGCTTGTTTCACGTTTAGAGTTGTTAGCCTTACGAGTTAGTCACACGTAGAAAGCAGCATCTGCCACTGAAACGCTGAGCTTTGGTGGTACAGTCTGTAGGAAAGGGTGTGTGAGCTGGGTTTAATAGCCTGGAGTCACAGGTGTTCAAAACAGACCACCTTGCAGTTTAACTGGACATACCTTTGACATAACAACATCGACTGCTTGATACTTCCTCTACTGAATCATGCCACTGAGCTTGCCTTCCCAGGATCTCCTCTGCTAATGATCTGCCTGGTACACTTGAATTGATTCTTTTTCTTTGGATGACCTTTATAGGCCATAATAATGAGAAATCACGGAGGTGATCGAAGGACTGTGTGAGTGCATTGGATTCTGCAGTAGAGTGGCTAGACGTGGCAGGGTGCTGGTGACATTTAAACATTGGATTGACTTAAATATGTGGCAGTTCTATCTATTAGTTTGTCAGTCAGACACCTAACCTGAGAGCACAACTTTGGTTTGATGTTCAAACTAGACACCCTCCTTGAGAAGCAAATCCTGTTAACAGGGAAAGTTTTAAATGAATAGGTGAAGGTACACAGTGTTACAGAATGGGAAGAGGTAAGCGCTTGTGAAATCTTGAAAATCTTCTAACAGTCAACCCTGAACATGAGGTATTTTAACAAAAACTAATCTCTCTCTCTCTCTCTCTCTCTCTCTCTCTCTCTGTGTGTGTGTGTGTGTGTGTGTGTGTGTGTGTGTGTGTTTCAGACAGAGTCTTACACATCCCTAGCTGTTCTGGATCTCAAGAATCTCTGATCCACTGCCTCTGCATTCCCAAGTTCTAGCATATACAGGGCTGCCACAGTGTACAATGCTGATGTTCAAACCTAGGGCTTCATGGATGCCAGGTGAGCATTCAGTTATGCGTCAACCTCAGCCTCAACAGCCATTATTACAGCAAAATTTTCATTCGCTCGGGTTACTAGATAAATTAAAAAATTGACAGGGAGGTCTTTACTAAGACAAAAAATAGACAAATTCAAGTACTGAAAATACTAAAGGCTAGGTAAGTAAGAAGAAATACACCTATGTTTTTAAAGTTCAGTATAAGACCTTAATTCTTTTTTCTTTTTAAAGATTTATTTGTTTGTTTTACATATATGAGTACATATGAATACACTGTCTTCAGACACACCAGAAGAGGGCATCAGATCCCATTACAGATGGTTGTGAGCCACCATGTGGTTGCTGGGAATTGAACTCAGGCCCTCTGGATGAGCAGCTAATGTTCTTAACCACTGAGCCATCTCTCCAGCCCCAGAAATACATGTTTTAAGTTATATTAGCAGCAGGGAAAATAATTATGTCAGCACAATGCTGGTTGTTTTATGAAATAAAGCAAACATATGATTGCAATCTTTCAAATCGTTCAGTTCCCCTCAGGTCATCTGAGGGAACCTTGGGCTGAGTGGGAGGAAGACAAGTCCTTGGGAACAATGTAGTAGCAGGTTTCCGGCAGCCTTCTCATAGCTATAAGCTTATGAATTAAAGCTTGAACAAATCATTAGTGTTGGGAACTCAATTAGACCACATACCTCTTAATGATTCAAATGGATCTGCTGGAAGCCACAAACAAAATGTGAACACCTTCCCTTTGTTCCTTGTGGCACATTCTTATGGAGCAGGTAGAAATAATTATTCCCACCTCTCTGTTTATCATTGCCAATATAAAATTCTTGTCTCCATTTTTGTTGCAGTGTGGTCTAGATGGATAGGGATGGTGTTAAGTAGTCAGTAGGATGAGATGTACTGGTTTGCCAGGCTAGGAAACATTATTCATAAATTGTAGACAAGATTTGTTTTGTTCTGGTGTCTATAGTTAGCAGTCCCACTCCAGGATAGTTTTTATCTGACCGTGATGAAGATGTAAGAGAGGACCAGCTGGAAAAATGATCGAGTTCTTCTTGTGAAATAGTAATGACATTCATTGAATACTAACTTCATAAACCTTACTTTACTTAGTGCTCTGAGCTAGATAATGTTCTCATGTTAAAATTAAGTTTTGGGCTGAGTGAGCTGGTGCATATCTTAAATCCCAGCCTTTTGAAGGCAGAGGCAGAAGCAGGTACATCTCTGTGGTTAAAGACTACTAGTCTGGTGCACATACTGAGTTTCAACCAAGGCTTGAGAGACCCTGTCTCAAAAGACCAAATCAAGTCAAACCAAACAAAACAAAAATAAAAAATTTCAAGGGAGATTATTTTATGACTACCATACAGTTAGAAAAGCAAAAATATGTTAAAGACTCGATTTGTTAATCAACGAGAGACCCAAGCAGATGTTCTGAATGGTTCAAAATAGAATCTGAAGAACAAATACACTTGTAAATCAGAAATTTTAAAATGAATGTACAAATGGAGGCAAATAATTTTGTGAGCAACAAGAGAAAAGAAGTCAATTAAACTCCGTAACAGGAAAAAAAAAAAAAATCCAAAAATCAACCTTTCAAGTCTACAGGAAAGAATGATTTTGCAGTGACTTCGATTATTTGTAATTGACAGGAAGTAAGCTCTTACAGAATCAGACACAGCAAACTAGAGTAGTGCATTCTGGCTATTGTTGAATTTTCTTCTAATATTCCATTTTTTAAAAATTACTTTCCCACCTCATAGGTCAGACATCCTAGGTTTCTGAATGGATTATGTTAATTAGTAGGGACATAATCCACCTCATGAGTAAGGATGGCTGAGGTATCAGGAGAGAAGAGGAGAAAAGTCAAACGCTTACCTTGACAATAGGAACCCTTTTTGGTACACACCATTCTAATTCAAACAAACATGCACTAACAATATAAATGATATTAAGCCACATCCCAGATTCTTCTTAGTACCCCCACCCCCACCCCAGGCAGATTGGAGAACAGCTCCGGAAGTACTTTCTAAGCCAATAATGAGCTTTCTGAGGGTTGACTCATCCCATAGGCTGGGGAGTTACTTAGTATGGTGGTTGATGTTCGTTCATTGTGATTCTAACCGGAAGTGGAGCTATGCAACCCACTGTAGTTACAGGTTATAATATTATCAATTCCTGTAGGGAAGCTGGGGCAGAGATATGTCTGATACCCAGATTCCTGCTGCCTGGAAAGTTATCTCAGGTCTGAGTAGTTGTTTAGATGGTTCTCAACCCTGCCACTTGCCAGAACTGAGGAGGGTGGAGTTTACTCCATGTGTGTAGTGAGACTAGAGAATTAGCTAAGCAGAAGCTGATGGACACATCACTATGATAATAAATAATGGAGCTTCTCTTCCTTTTTTCCTTCCCTTCCCTTCCTTTTCTGAGATGTGGTCTCATGTATTCTTGGCTGACCTCCAATTTTCTTTGTAGCCAAGAATGTCCTTGAACTTCTAATCCTCCCTCTGCTTCCCAAGTGCTGGGATTAGAGGTTTGTGTCACTGTCCCCACCTCCCCTCCCCCAGATTATGCAGTGCTGGAGATCAAAGTTAGTGCTTGCTAGGCAGGCACTCTATCAACTGGGCTACCTACCTCACCACAGCCTGATTTCAAACACAGATTTGTCTGATTCTAGGTTTAGGTGAGGCATTGGATTGTTAGTCTATTTTTCTTCAAGAGCTGCATGCATAAGATATACAGTCACTTCTTCACTGTCTTCAGTCTCCTTCACTGGGGTGTTTTCTGAGCTCAGTGTGACTGCTTGATGGCAAGGGTGTGTTGTCACTATGGAGGGGGAGGTTTTCGCATGCCTTTCACAAGTGAGTTGATGTAGCATGCAGACTGTAGGTAGATTTCCACTGTATGGAGCCAGAAAATGTTCAGGATAGCATCACCAAACAACACTGACTGTGGCTTATTTCTTATTATTTATTACCAATACCTAAGGGAGTTGTACAGGCCTAATAAGTCAATGAGCAAATAAGACCATGAGCTAGGAGTTTGAAGGGCAGTCTTTTTCTTCAGACCTTGAACACCATTAGCCTTTCTATATCCTCATTTTTCTCATTAATAAAGCAAGAATGATAACATTTAACCTGTACAGCATCTGTGTAATTATTTCCACGAGAAGACATAAAATGGGATAGTGTTTCACATATAAGGAGTGCTGGACTGGAGAGATGGCTCAGGGGTTAAGAGCACTGACTGCTCTTCTGGAGGTCCTGAGTTCAAATCCCAGCAACCACATAGTGGCTCACAACCATCTATAATGGGATCCGATGTCCTCTTCTGGTGTGCAGACCAACATGTAGACAAAGCACTCAGACACATAAATAAATCTTTAAGAAAACAGAAAAGAAGTGATGTTGCCAATGGATATATAGATTCAGACATGTCTAGAGCAAGCAGGAAGACAGAGGGAAGCTACTGTAATCATGTTAGATAACTCAGAGCAATTAAACACTATTAAACCTTCCATTAAACTCTATATCCTACTGTGCTTATCTGGAGCCTATTACAAATGATCTAATAATGATGATATAGTAATCATCATCATCATCATCATCATCATCATCATCATCATCATCATCATCCAGCTCAAAGACATGTATTTTGATTAGTATACTTGAAAAGTCTAGAACATGGTTCTCAACCTGTGGCTCACAACTCCTTTAGGTGTTACATATCAGATATCCTTCATAGCAGATATTTACATCATGATTCATAACAGTAGCAAAATGACAGTTATGAAGTAAAAAAAAAATGACATAATTTTATGGTTGGGGCTCATCACAACATGAGGAGCTGTATTAAACACTCTCAGCATTTCCTAGGTTGAGATGAGGCTTCAGGTGTGACTGGATCTGATGATCTAAAGGTCGCTCTCAGCACTGCTCTCTATACATCTTTTTTCTCTCCTTTCTAGGCGTGGCTTTCCTTCTGGAGTCTCTATTCCCAAGCAAGCTTCTTGGATCCCAGAGCAAAATGGCTGCTAGGCACTTTAGACTTAGTGGAACTTAGAGACTGTTTTTGTTTTTTCTTAAATTGTGCCTCTGAAAGTTTAGGGGATCAATATTATTGGCTCTCCTGGGCTACTGAGGCCATTGTTAGGTTGTCTCCCACTTCTTGGCACTAGCCCGATAGATGCCAAGTGGATTAAAACAGAGGATAACTAGATCTAAAGTAAAAACAGGACACATGCTTGAGAAGGAGAGGTAATGTTGAAGTGAAGAAATGAAAAGGTTGTTGAGGTATCTGAGATGGAAGGAAACTTAAATGATGATCATTGACAAGCTCTGACTACTAGCACTGTCCTGACCTACAGAAGAAGTATGTCAGTTCATATGTCCTTGTCGTGCCAAGAAGACAGCAAAGAGATCAAAGTCTTAAGGAGATAGTACTAGGGGCTCTAATAGCAGTTCCATCAGAAATACTTCTTGAGGGAGCATTAAATAAACATTTGTTTAGTGCAGTTCCAAAGTTTATCTGTCCATGAGTATTAGAGGCCATTTCCAGAAGACAGTATACATTAATTTACCACTTGCCGGTCTAACTGTGATAATCTCAAAAATAGAACTTAAGTTAAAAATAATATGGACTCTGTTTTCATTTGAGAGACATTTTCATAAAGCTAGCTGATTTGCTTATCTATTCATCAATTTATGCAAATCTATGTGCAAGGCTAAGTCTAGTCTAGGGAAAATAATTCAGCCCTAGTCTTGCTGTATTTGTATGTTTTCCCAATGTAAAAACAACAACAGCAGCAACAAGATGTGCATGATGCCAGTGATTCACTGATCAAGGTGCATGGAAAGTCTTATTACTAAGAGAGAACTGATCATTGAAATAGAATTTCAGGAAAGACAGCAGTAACAAGAATTTTAAATTTTCTATTCACCGTAGAGGGACAGTTCAAAAATCATCTAAATCATGATGTTCTATACTTTCCAAATACAGGAATACATGTCCTTTTTTTTTGATTGAGACTTTGAGTTGGACGATGATGATAATAATGATGATTACTTCAGTATTATACCATAAAATATACCCAGTAACCCACTGCAAGAATGCTTGTTTGGTCTAACAGAAATGACTTATAAATATAACACTCTAGCAAGAGAAGAATAATCAAATTGGCTACAAACATCTACATTTGGGAATGTTAGGTAGCCAGAAAAAAAAAACCTATATGAATACACATATGGATGAGTGCATGTGAATATCATGAGAAGAATGGAACATGCCCTGATTTAACAGGAACACACATATAATTATATTAATTTACAAATGTCCTTGTAAATATGGAGAAATAATTGAACCTATGAGAGTAATATTTCCTTCCTGGGGAGGATGTGGGGGATAAAGTGGCTGAGAGGCTAGGCAGAGGCAGCTTGGTAATTAGCTATATTATTGGAGAGTGTTCACAGGAGCATTCTCATCTATTACTCGCTTAATTAAAATCCACTTGTTATTTAAATTGGAATTATTCATATAGTTATGAGTATAATATATTGAACTTCCACAATAATTTATTATTACATATATCTATACAGTGGACCTTATTTTAATATGATTTTGTTCACTATACATGTATTTAGTTAAATATGAAATAAATTTTATATCATCGTATGACTACCTAAAAATAAAGACATGAAATAGGTTTGAAAAAGCTGTATTTTCTAACATAATAGCCCATATAACTATTTAAATTTAGATTAACAAAATAATTACTTCGTTGTATATGCCACATTGAAGTGCTCAGTGGCTATATGTGTGTATGGGATGTCATGTTGGGCTTACACATTTAGAAATTGTCCATTGTCCCAGCAAGGGCAACTGATCAGTGCTGGTTAAAACCATCCAATTTCCAGATTCTTTTCTATCTTTTGAAACTGTGGCTTGCTTTTTGAAAAGTGAAAACCTATACATTTTCATCTGTCAACTTTTGACACATCTTAACTTAACTGTCATCGGTCAGCATTTGACACATCTGAACTTAAGTGATGCCCAAGTAAAAATTTCCCCAAACCTTGAAGAAAGCAGTATTTGGAAATCTTCAGATCTCCAGTGTTGAGTCAAATCTTTTAAAATTTGTCCTAGATTCTTATCAGAACTCTGACGTACAGGCTGTGAGAAAGGACTTTCTGTTGAATCGCTCTCTGCACTGGGAGAGAGTTAGCCAACTTTTCTGAAACTTTTTAGAGCTAGAAACCAACACACTCCCTGGACATGAATCTTTCAGTCTTTGCTCAACCTTGCTGTTTTTGCTCCCATGGCTTACAACTGGAAGCACAAAGACTCGTGGCTTACAACGGGAAGCACAACTCAATTTACCACGTGCTTTCCCACTGACACTGGAAGGTCTATTAATTTTATTCTGCATTTTTCTAGGAGATTCTATCTCTTTGGGTGATCGTTCTCTTGGGCTGAGAGTGAAGATGCCCAAGCTTTCCAGATGCAAAGGGTCTGTGGTATAATGTGTGTGACCATGCCAGGCAGGAGCCTATCAAAAATCCAGGCAGCTTCATATTCATAGAGCAACAGATACAACACAAGAAGAGTCATACACACCATTGCAAAGACAGGGAATGGCAGGTGTGTAAGGTCTTTAGGAAAAGACATATCCAGAGGTCTTGGTTATTTTAAGCCCTCAGAGCTTTCTGGAAAACATTATTCTGTATCACCTCTTATGTACATATGTATATGCCTGCCGAGAATTATGATTTATAAGTCAGACTCCTTTCTTCCTCCTTACCCCTCCATAGTGTGCCTGACCCTGAAAGAATCTAGTTTGAGCCCTACTGTCGGGGAAGCCCAGGGAATGTAGTTTCCATGCTTCTGCTCTTTCAGGTGGGCTAGAATTGTGGAGGCAAGGAGGGCTCAGAGGCGCAACATCCAGCGGACTCTGCCATCTCTCAGGCCCTGAGCAGGATCCTGTGCAGCTGTGATGTTCATTCAATGCCATCTGCTCAGTAACTGGGCTGGTGAATAGGTGGATTTAGGGTGGCAGAGGCTGGGAGAGGCTCTCAAAGTCACTGGGTTCGGTTGATCCCAAACTTGCTGTCTCTCAATGTCATTGAGACATGTTTTTGCAAAGCAGATTCTTGAGTCCTACCCGGAGCGCTGGTGGTGGGAGAGGCAGTTCTTGAAGCATCCAGCATTCTGCTGTGATGCCAGCTCTTGAATCAGTGCTTTCCCTCTGGGCTTCCAGAAGGCCATGTCAAATCTGTTCTATAATGGGAACCCATTCTCTGCTGTATCTGCAAACTCACATTTGAGAAAGGGAAAGCATACTGAAATGCTAGTCATAGTCATGTGCTTTGGGACTGCAATAGCTGCAATTCATAAGGTCAGTCTATTAGCCACCACTTAGTCTCTGACACTGAAAAGGCACTCCCAGAAGCACAGCATTGATAAAACCCAGTGTATTATTGTTCACGGTTCATTATTTTGCAGGGAGGATGAAATGGAAATGAAATGTATTGGAACTACTTATATGTTAATAAATATACTTTTCTCCATTGTCAAAAGGCCTACTGTAAATAACTATTGCTGCTGGCATCACAAATAAAAGATACAAATACACTGTGCTGATCATACTATTTTTATTATGAAAAAATTATATTCCACTCAGGCCAATGCTAAGCACAGTGTGAGGCGTGTGAGGGATGCTTAGGTACCGTGGAAGTGAGTGAGCAGGTGCCAATCACAACGCTCCAGCAAGCATGTTAACAATACCTTTGTGTGAGTAATTTTATATTCTCTGAAGGCATGAAATACAGGCTGGTTTCTAGTTTTCACAAGGACTCTGGCTCATTTGCAGAATGGCTAAAATGTATGATTTTGAAAATACCACATTTCCTTGTAATTAAAGGAGAGAGAGTAGCTTGGTAAAGAAACCAAGAGATTAGTCTCTGTCTTGTATCCTTCAGAGGGCAAATAAACTGGAAGAGTATACGTGTGCTCGGTGCGGCACCTTTTGCTTTCTCCCTATGCCAAAGTTTTAAACATGCGTTTCTACCTTTAGAATGAAGCTATGTAGAAGGTGTTCAGTCAGGATTTTTGGAGCAATAAACTTGATGGATGATGCTATTTACAATGGATGAAATTTCCTTTTATGAATCTGCATTAAAAATGGAAAATCTGTGATCTTTAAATACATGGAAATTGGCTTGCTTTTTAGCACAGGCTTTGGGCCATTAGACTTTGGGGGTTTAAACATTCATTTCCTCTGGTATCAAATATAAGAAAATTCTAGACAGTGATGTAAACATGGGTATATGAAGAAAGGAGTCTGAACTCTTCACACCCGACAGAGATCTTAGGTCTGAGCTGACGGTGGAGCCACGTGGAACCTGGGAGAAGAAAAGCACGGGAGAATAATGAAACTGGGAAACTTATCTGACTTTGGGCTCAGATTTCTATATCGAAATCTGCCAACTCTCAGAGCTGATCATTGTGGAAGGAAAAGGAAATCTTTGGATACCTTGTCAGCAAAAACAAGTGGAATGGCCATAATCCTCTTCCTGATCACTGCAAAGATACATGGAATTTTTAAAAAAGTATATTTTGATTGTGCAAACAGAAGGAAATGAAATATTAGCATATTTTTAAAATAAAAATAATTTAAAAGTCAGTGTAATGTATGCTTTATGTATAATATCAGCAGTAAATATTTATATATAACTGGTCTTTTGACAACAGAGAAAATACATTTATTAATATGTAAATGGTTTCAAAATATTTCATTAGTTTTGAAATGGTTCTTAATTTGAGGGTTAGTAAAAAACTCTAGAAATCTAATAAATTCCATGAACATTTTATTTATTAAAATAGTCATATGTTATAAAATTTCACAACTAATTCAGGAAGGCCACATAGACATTTTTAAATGACTAGCAAGTAAACAACCTTAGGTGTTACAATAAAATGTAATACAACGCTCAATATTATCTAGCCAGGAAGTGTGATTGTTCCTTTATTAAATATTATCAAAGAAATTCTTCCAAATTTTTATAAGAACAAAATATTTGCCTTACTAGGTCTTATTCCTTTTCTATTTTAAAAAAAGATTTATTTGTATTTTTAGTTATGTATGTGAATGTGAGTCCACGTGGGTATATGAGCATATGAATGAATGTACCTGTGAAATCTATAACAAGGTGGCAGATCCATAGGAGCCAGAGGAGCAAGTGGTTGTGAGCAGCCCTGTGGGGTCACTGGGAATGGGACTCGGATCCTTTGTAAGTGCAGTAGGAGAGGTGAACCGCAAAGCCATCTCTCCAGTGCTCCCTCTTCTATTTTGAGGAGTACAATGTTCATTTGCATTTAAGGTGAGAAGTGCTAGGAAAATAGAGCTTTGACTTTAGGCTTTGGAAGGAAAGAAGTTGCATCTGGACATCACCGGACCCATGGCTATAGATCCTCAGTGGTGGACACAAGTGCTGATTGACCTGAAAGCTAGGGGTCGGGGTGCAGGCTGAATTGCAGACTTCTGGGGCCAAGCTTCCAGACCTCTTACTCTACAGGTGTAGTAGGGTTTGGAAGCCTGCTCAACCAATACTCCTGGCTACTTGGTTTTGAGGTAAGGTCTCTCTCCATAGCCCTGGCTGTCCAGAAACTCATTATGTAGATCAGACTGGCCTTCAAGTCAAGAGATCTGCCTGTCTCTGATGGGACTAGAGGTGTACACCACTACACCCAGTTTATTCCTGGCCGTTCTTATAGTCGCTTTTCAACTAATATTGCTAGGAAGTCAATGATGTCTTTAGTTATGTTTTACTATTATTTTGTGTCTTTTAATTTGCTTCTAACAGTCTATCACTTTCTCATGATATTGTTTGTTTGTTTGTTTTTTGTCTATACGAGGGTCTCCCACCATCCAGGCAACGTGTTGAGTTAAAATGTTATTTTCTTTTCTTAGTTCTTCCTTTTTCTGTTGTGTCTAAACTTTTGTGAGAGAATAGTTATTCCTAGTTCACTCTTTCTTAATGAAATCTTCATTTAACAATTTATATTAGATCTATTCATTTCATTTTATGTGTGTGCTGCCTGCATGTACGCCTGTGTGCTGTTACCATGTGCATGCTTGGTGCCTGAGCATGTCAGGAGAGGGTATTCAATCCCCTGAAACTGAAGTTCCATGTGGATCATTGTGAACCAGCTCATGGGTACTGGGAACCAAACCCAGCTCCTCTGGAAGCACAACCAGTGCTCTTAACCACTGAGCCATCTCTCCAGCTGCAACCCCCATGCTCCATTTTCTCTTCATAAAATTCTTCTTCCCTGGAATTACTTTTCCTCTCCACACCTATTCCTCGGATTTTACCTTAACTGCTCTGTACTTACTATAAATGATACTTGCTGTATTCTTGCCCTTGTGGCGTTTCCTCACTATAAAGCACAGTTGATGGAACAGTCCACATTTCCCTGTTTTTAAGCATGACAAAAATTACGTCAGGGTTCCCCTTCCCTTAAGTGCTTACTTATTTATCTCCCTCTCTCTCCCTGTCACTAACTTATGTAGTTCTAGCTCTGGGACAGTGGAACAAAGAAGCCAGATAAGGAAGAGTCAAGATGCCCAGATGGGACCCGGGGTACGCTATAGTCCTCAGTCCTTTAGGATTTGTTCCAGAGAAGATGGTTAAAAATCAACAGGCTTACTCTCTTTTGTTATCAGAGACAAAGAAAAGGAAAGAGGATTAGATTCTTTAGAAAGAAGTTTTCTTCTAGGAAACCAAATCACTATTTAGGAAAAAATAAAAAGAAGATTGACTTCTCTACAATGAAACACAAACTTTCTTAGTATTTGCATCTAATAGAGAGCCAATATGTGCCAGACTAGAAACTGACTGACAAAATATTTTAGTGTTTTTGAATTTATGCTAAATATCAGCTATTGTTTCCATATCTGCTGTCATGGGCAGCACGTTGGCCTAAAAAATAGATGAAGAAGATACAGAAAAGAAAGACAAACATGAGCTGTGTCTCTTTACATGCACTTACTTGATTCTCTGCAGTTCCTACGGGGTTGAGAAGCTGAGGGCACAGCGGTTTACAGTAAGCTGCAGATTCAGCTGGGGCAGGGTTCAAAGGCCATGTGATCTGAAAGCTTGAAAGCTACCCACTCAAGCCACATCTCAGTTTTGTGTGCTTTCTCCCTCTTCTCTGGGTAATGGAGTTAATGGTAGTGAAGTAGCATAGGCTGGCTTAGGCGGCTCCATGAGCTGTCCTGGTATCACCTGGTTTAGTGTTTGTTTGGTACATAGCAATGATAGAAAATTTCAACTACTGTTTTTTCTGATCACAGAAGGTTTATTAGTTCCTGGGAAATGTGCTAAGGAAGAGCTACTAGGTAAGTATGAATTATCAGATGTACAATTGTCTTTACCATGTTTTTAAAAATTTGTTTTAAAAGAGGGAGATATAATTATATCTCGTAAAAATAATTTTAGAAGACAAAAATATAATTGAGATTGTTGTTGTTTCTGTTTCTCTTATTTTGTTTTGGTTTTTGAGATAGAGTCTCACTATATAGTTCTAGCTGTCCTTGAACTAACTATGTAGACCAGCCTGGCCTTGAACTTGTAGAGATCCTCTTGCCTCTGCCTCCCAAGTGCTGGGATTAAAGACATGCACTACCATGCTTGGAATAAAGGTTATTATAATTTACAGAATTTCCAATAAAACCTATCGACTAACTATACTCTAAAAAAATGTCCATGTTATTAACTAAATATATTCAGTAACTATAATTGGAATTTAACTTCTAGCAAAAGTGAATGACTTTTGATGGAAAATACACAGCCTGTAAAACTGCTATTTGCCAAGTGGTCTCAGAAAGTGATTTAGGCAGGAGGATCTCTGTGAGTTTGAGGTCAGTGTGGCCTTGAGAGGGAGTTTCAGGACAGCTGGGCATACATAGAGAAACCCTGCCTTAAACCCTCCCCCTTCAAAAAAAAAATTTTTTTTTTTTTACCTCAAGTTAAGGCAGCATTGATGACACCATAATCACAGGCTCTGATATAATGGCCAGACATAGTTTTCTTATCTTCAAAAAATTAGATAACATGAAGACTACACACAGCCGGAAGGAAAACAGCTCTTATCTGTCAGGGCAATACCTTCTGTCCGTGATAATTACAAGTCAGGCCAGCCAAGTCTAGGCCTCTGGTTAAATCCTGCATGTCACCTGTTCTGGGATGGCTTATCAACTCTCTCTCTTCTTTTTTAAACTTTCAAATGCTAGACAAAAATCTAAGTACAGATACTTCATGATGCATAACAAAAATACGGCATTCAAAATTCAAGCATTCATAAATGGGCTTCTGTGAGCGCACAGTGGAGTGCACACAGTTACGAGTTACCTGCTGGGGGTATTATGGCAGAGTGGTTGTGGCAAACTGGAGGATGTGCAAGGCCTGGAACCTTTGCTATCAGGCCCTTCGTGAAAACAAAACCCCAAAACAACAACATGTGTTATAATCCTCTCCCGATATCCTGCTTACTTTATTTAAAAGCAGAACCTTAAGTAGATGAAGCTCACCCACGCTTGAGCTCCGAGAGTAAGTTAAAAAAATTATGGTGCTGGAGGAAGGACTCAGAGGTTAAGAGCACACGTCCTCGCTGCCGAGAGCAGCAAGTGCTTTTAACCTCTGAGCCATCAAAGAGCATTTGCTGCTCATGTAGAGGACCTTGTCCTCTGTTCTCACTATCTACCTGGCAGAGAATAGCCAAGGCCTCAGATCTCCTGTTCTGCCACCTCGTATATACTTACAAATGAACAAGCAAAAAAAAATTATACACACGAAAGAAAAATTTAAAACACTTTACATTTCAAAATTTATTATTACTATGCTGGCTAATTTATGTCAACTTGACACAAGCTAGAGGCATCTGAAAAGAAACCTCTATTGAGAATATTCTTAATTAGTCATTCATGGGGGAGGGACCAGTCCTTTCTGAGTGTTGCTACACTTGGGCAAGTGCTTCTGGGTTCTATAAGAAAGCAGGCTGAGCCAGCCATAAGGAACAAGCCAGTAAGGAGCACTCTGCCATGACCTCTGCATCAACTCCTTCCTCCTGGTTTCTGCCTAGCTTGACTTCCTATGCTGACTTCCCATTGTGATTAACTGTTATCTGAAAGTGTAAGTCAAATAAATGCTTTCAACCCCAAATTGCTTTGATTATGGTATTTAATCAGAGTAATAGAAACCCTAAGACAAATCTATCTATCTATCTATCTATCTATCTATCTATCTATCCATCTATCATCTATCTAGTGTGTGTGTGTGTGTGTGTGTGTGTGTGTGTGTGTGTGTGTCTATGTAGGTCAGAAGACTTGAGGGAGGTGTTTCTCTGTTCCTGTTAGGTGGGAATCTGGTCATCAAGTTAGGCAAAGGTACCTTTTAACCTGCTGAATATTCCACCAGCTACTATGTGAATAACTTTCCCCTCTTTTTGTAGTCCTGACTGTCCTGGAACTCACTGTGTAGACTAGGCTGGTCTCCAACTCAGAGATTCACCCACCTCTGCCCCTGGAGTGCTGGAATTAAAGGTGTGCACCTATATAGCCTGGCATGAATAACTTTTGAAACATTATTTTTTGGAAAATAATTTTTCTTGCATAAATAAGGTTCACTTTTAAAATGTTTACAGTATTTTAGATTTGTCTTCCTTTCCTTACATATCTCTGTCTGTCAGTTCAAGATCCTGGTTCTGATCACTATTCAAGAAAATGTAGTTTCAAAGACACCCACTCAATGACACCCAAGCATAGAGAATCTAACACTTTGTCATCTGTGGGCTGTTGGGGGAATCTCTGTGTTAGGGGTTAATTAGAACAGTCTATTTCTATGTAGCAGGTTGTGAAACCAGAAGTTATAAGAGGTAAACATTGAAGAATCTGATTTACTTGTTCATAAGCGCACCATAAAATCCTCAGTTAAATCACATTTTATGACTACGGTCTCCACATTTTTAAATATAGCCCTTTGCTTACTTCATAGTTGTAAAGGCTGACTTCCGTTCTGCTGTGTGGCAGTGAGTAATTTATAACGTCTGTTAAGTGAACAATATTTACAAAGTGCTATCAAACAAGTTAAAGTAATATTTCACTGTGTCTTTACAACAGGGAAGATGGCTAGAGAAAATACACTCACTACTTACAACTTTACGCTATGATGTTATAGTTCTATGAACTGCAGATCTTAAACAATTTTATCACTGGCCTGCCTCCATTTACTTGCTTGCTTTGAGTGTTTTCTAAGGCCATTTTAGATGTGTTCTTTAAAAGGAAGAAAATGAGGTCTTAAAATTTGGTTTCCTTTGAGTGCAGTTTAAATGGTTATATTCATTGTGGTGGGCTATTTACTTGCCAATCACATGTGACACATTGATTATACTGTGACATATGTCCACAGTGAAAGAGACTGTGGAATAATAAGCCAAAAAATAACATGTTCATTCACAGTGGTTCATTCATAATGGTTCATTCATAATAATGGATGGAAATTGGTTATGAAATTATAAAGCATCATTTATGATTTATAGTTTCCCAAACATGTTTATATCTATTATCTCCACTGATTAAAAAAGCTGGCCCTTGTGATACACATTGTTAATGCCAACATCAGAGACAGAGGCAGAAAGGTCTCTAGGAGTTTGAAGCTAGACTAGACTACATGTGATTTTCTGGCCAGTCAGAGGCATGGAGTGAGATCCTGTCTCAAACAAACAAACGTGGAGAGATGGCTTAGTGGTTAAGAGCACACATGCTTTTCCAGAGAATTCCATTTTGGTTCCCAGACCATACATGATGGCTTATAACTGTGTGTATCTACAGTTCCAGAGAATCTGATGGATCTGATGCTCTCTTCTTAATTCTTCAGACACCAAGAATGAATGTGGTGTTATACATATATATGATAAATCTTCATAAATAAATAAAGAAGTAAATAAAAGCACAATATGAAACATCCCAGGCTGATCTAACCTTTCTCAACAGAGGACAGAAATGAATGGAGCTTTTTCCAGAAGGGAAAGTCCCCCCAGTGATGGTTTGTGAGTGGTGGATGGAGGATCAGATAAAGGTTTTGTAATCCCAGTCCAGAGAGTGCCCTTCGACATTGTTTTGGCTATCTGGTTTCTTATTTAAAGGACTCTCCTATCTAGGGATGGTAATGTTCTTTTTAATGTTCTTTCAATCTCTGTAGGAGTCAGGGATGTAATCACTTGTCTAAGAATTGCTATTTCTTAAGTCCTTGTCTTTCTAGATTGCTTGATATCAGTTGTCAAATAGAATATATATATATATATAACTTGTGAAGGGTTTTTCTCTGCTGCCTGGTTTGGACTGTTTCTATTTAGATCTTTCTTCAGCAGCTCTAGACTTCAGTGACTGTGAACACAACTGGAGCCTCAATACCAGAGGCAGACAAGTTTCACAAGTGTCATGTGGTCTTAGAATATACTAGGGTGGTAAATTCTAATTTCTTACCCAATCATGTTCAAATATTAAATGTGTTATCTCAGAATGATATTTTTATAATATGGATGTGACATCTGGGAAATAGAAAAGAAGTATACATCTTTTCTATCAAGGGCTTAAATAAGACAAACTTTATTTTAAAAAGCCATTGTAAAGAAGCTACTTGACAGAAGTTTAATTCCTGTGGATTCGGCACTTCCTGAAGGTAAAGTGTGAGCTCCAGGTCATGCTTGGTGCTTTAAACTGCCTTCTGCCTATGAACTATGAAGGGAGGGAGGTAGTCCTGAGTGAGTGAATATGTGTTGTTGATATGACTACTTTGAGGACTCTAGCCTCAGGCCCATGGGAATGCTCAAGCTGCTGTAGGGTGTCAGCAGCTGTCAGGGCGTGGAAGTTGATAGTGTGTAGAGAGAACATCCATCCTAGGTTTCTCTGACCGGCCTGAAGACTACATCCCCACAGAGACTGCTCCTACTGAAAACACCTAAACCTGTCTCCTTGATCCAGCTGTATACCATAATGCCTTCCTCCTGGCTTCTCCATGTGTTGTTACTTCTTGTTCAGCGGTATCAGTAACCCTGCCTCCCTCTTCAATTCTATATAATAAACACTTACTTGTGCATGCTGTGGTTTCTCCATCACTGTGGTGAGCACAGTTTTCTGTGTCTCTAGGTGTTTGCCTTTTCTTCAATTCCCTTGCCACCCCAGTCAGGCTCATCCCTTGAGGAGTGTGGACGCAGCAGAACTAAGTGGCTTTCAGTCAGCCAGTCACATAAGAATGTAGTGTGGGGCTCTGACCACTGTTGATGAAACACAAGGACCCCCTTTGCATTAGGGGGGTCCTCATGAGATGCCCCCTGGTGTGCTTGCCTTCTTGGCAGAAGTAAAGCTTTTTGCCTCACTGAAATATTTTGGTTGTGCAGAGTCATTGTCTTGAGGCCCCAGACCCACTTCCTAAAGAAAATGGTGCTGAATGTATACAAGGTGGCAGGGGAAGACGGGAAAAGTGTTTTGATGCAGGCTATCACTTGAAGGAAAAACTGCTAGGTAATTCTGATGGATGGGAAGTCAAATCTGAGGGGAAAAAAGATGGCCTAGTCCCGAAAAGCTAGAGGGGAAAAGATCTATTACTTGTGGTGGGATGGGCTTACAAAAGGAGTTAGTGAAATTCTGTTTTAGATAAACAAGTTTGGAAACATCTGATGGACCTGCCAGAGGAGTTTGTTGTGTGCTGACAGGAAAATATATGATTCTTATGTCCAGGATGCCCAGGAGAAAGGCCTGGCCTGGGGAAGCCAGCACACCGATTGTACAGAAAGCCACAAATGTCTGGGAGCTCCTAAGGAATGCACATGAAGCTTGCTGGACCTGCAGGCTCTTCAGTGCCGAGGAGACAGACTGTAGAACTGGATGCTGGAGAAGAAAATGATCGATTGTATCAGGTCATGCTCATCACTCAGCATGGAGTGTTTCCTTGTTTAATTTCCTATCTGCTGAATTTTTCATTTAGAGTTGGCTAGACTTGGACATGCCTGTTTTTAAAATCTACAAGCTAAGCCAGGTGTGATGGCTTGTGCCTGTCATTCAGTACTCAGGAGGGTAAGGCAGAAAGACTGACAAAGACCAAAGCCAGCCTGGCGTACATAGTGAGTTTCAGACCAGCTTGGGCTACCGAATGGGACCCTGTCTCAGAAAACAACAACAAAACCCACTATCAATTATATGACTATGTCTCAAACATACTTCTATATTTTGACTTTTATTTAAAGTTTATTTTTATTTTATTTTGCCCGTATGTCTATGTACCACATGTATGCAGTGCCTAGTGAGGATGACAGAGCCACAGAAATGTTATAGAAGTTGTTAGCTGCTATGTAGATCTTGAAAATGGAACATGTGTCACTCTTAATAGCTGAGCCAACTCTCGGGCCCCATTCATTCATTTTTAATATTAATAAGACTGTGTCTAATCTCACAGAAGAATATAAACATGACTGTTTGTGATAAACTAATGTTTGGAGATACTGAGTTTTTCCAAGAACATTTGATTGGCAGTTGCCTTCTCTCTGGAGCCACCTACCCACGACTTAGTCTTGGCACTCACTGTCTAAGGGAAGAGACGATAGGATTTTGAATTGCAGGAACGTGTTTCAGAAACTTTGAAATATTCAGCATGTAAAGTTTATGCCATGAAAAATAGATTTGGGAGAATAAATAAAGAGCTAAGCTAGCTTCTGTACAGATTAAGTAAAGAATTTTGAGTCTGTCATGGGGATGGGGAAGGAAGAGGAAGTCAATCAGAAAGGAAGAAAGAAAAGTCAGTCTAGGAACAGAGTGCATGGTCTCACCCCCTTGTCAGAGTCAAGAGAGGGCAGGGAAAGGCTTGAGAGCCACATATACAGCCAAGAGATGAAGGATAGAGCTGTCCATTCTCCCCTTTAAGAGCATTCTAGCCAGAAAGAAAAGATACCCAACAAATTCTTCAGTCCTGAATTTTGTCATGTAGGTGCAAGGAACTATCTGAAAGCCTGGGTCAGATCTAAGGACCCCTGTGACACACACTCCTTTGCATACCTGAGGACAAATTTGCCCATTCCGAGGTTCCATCTTTGAAATGTTAACTAGGATTTGCCCACCTCTTAAGACCTGTCTCATAGATCACAACTCTGTCCTCATTCTCTTCCACACATAACTACCATTCCTCCTTAGTGTTTTTCCTTTCTGCTCCTTGGCATATGTCAGGCAGAACGATCCCTCTAAATCCATGCTCATGTTTAGAACCTTCCCTCAACACAGCCTGTGTGGTCCTGTACAGTACAGTTTGGCATCATCTTTCTGCCCTTGTCTCCTTCCATTACCTCCAGCCTGCCCTGCTGGCTCTGTTCCTGTTTCCTGAACATACCACTTGTGTCTTTACCTCAGAGTCTTTCTGCAGGCCAGCCCCCTTCCTCTGAATGTTTTCTGTCTGTATTTACCCATGAAGAGCGTTCTCATTTCTTTTCCACGGAAACATATCCCCATTCTTTATACCTTTGAAAACCACTCATTGCCTGCTCTCTCTTCTTTTTCTGCTTCATTTTCTTAGCACTTACCAGTACTTGATATGTATGTGTATGCGTTCCATGACTGTCACATCTTCCCAGAATTTAAGTTTACAAGAGCCATCTGTTTACTGCTTTCAGCGATACAGTTGCCTCTCAATAAATATTTGTTGACTAGCTAAACAAGTGAATACATTTCCCCTGTTCCTGAGGCTTTGACAGTCTAACTACTCTGATACACCTAGTCTCAGATAAAGTGTGAAATGGTTGAAACCTACACTCTCTCTAAAGCAGGTTCTCAGATAAGGACTTCATGTGAATAACGTACTTAGAATATGCTATTGGGGGTGGAAGTAAGGAATAAGGAATGGGGGAACTGGGCAATGAAAGAGAGACAGCTTAACTACTGCTACCAGCCACTGAAGAAGGTGTGCCATAGATCATCTGAGGACAATCATCTTCCCTATTGCTTGAGGGGTGAATTCCCTTGCCCTTCTGAGTTGTTAACACACGTTCCAACTAAATAAGCACTATCTACTGGCTTTGCCCTTACTGCATCAGAGAATCTATAAGGTAGGAATCCAGGATTCTATGCTGCAGGCCACAGCAAAGTACTGTCAACCTACTCACATACAAAGCAGACAGAAGCCTCTATACTTAGCTGCTCTGCTAGAGGCAATCATGAGAGAGTCTGATTCATAAGAGAACTCAAAGCCGTCAGGTCCACTCATCCTCAAGTGCAAAGGACCAAGCAATTGTGACAGAACCCCCTGAAACTGAAAGCAAAAATTAATCTTTCCTCTATTATATTGCTATTCCCACGTAATAATTTAGCAAAAGCAACTAGTACACTGCCTTAGACCCATCTCTCCAAGGGAATAAGGAGGGAAACACATTTTTGCTGAATCTTGTTTGTAGTTACATGCATGTGAGGACTGAACCTGCTCCTAGGATTCCCCAGAAGCTCTTGGGCAGAAAGTAGGAGACCTGTCTTGCAACAATACAAGGTTGTTTTTCACCTATGTCAAACAGAACAGACTATAAAGCTGAACAGACTATGATGAGACTATGTCTCATCCCCCAAAATTTGGTCACCCACAGAGCTCTGGAGCAGTCACAAGTTCACTTTCCACTTCAAGATCCCCTTTAATCCCTACAGGAAAATTTCTTCTGCATCTCCAGTTCCCCATTCCAGTGAGCAGTGAGTTCTGGGTTTCATTTCAGTAGTGTCTTGCTCCTACTGATGGTTTAATTTAAACTTAGTGCTGGCTATTGCAGGTTTGGGGTGTCAGAGCACATACCTATTTACATTCGAAGACAGGGCACCTTGAGACATGTGATCCTCCTTAAGCTGGAATCACAGAGACTGGAAATTGCAGTCCTTTATAAGACAACTAGAAAACTAGACAAAATAAGCCAAACAACAGCCACAAGCCATTGGATAACATGTAATGAATGATATCGACCACTAGAGATGATGTTACCATAAAGAAGCTGTTACTCTGGTCCTCAGTCACTGCCCAGAAAGAGCGTATAGGACCCAACACAAGGAAGGGAGGTGTCAATGAATAGAGCATGTCCATGATTGGAGGGGACACACTGAGGAGTTCAGGGAAGTCAAAGCAGGTGTACTTAAGGGCTGAGTGCTTAGGAGAAGAGCCCTGTATAGAAATGCAGCTCCAGAGATCTACTGAAGGTCTAACTCAGGCTTCAGTTGAGAGTTGACTAGCGTGCCATAAGGAGAGAAGCATCTGGGAGGACTGGAACATCCCTAGGGATGCTCATAGAGCACACAGTTCCTTTGGCCAACAGCCAGGTGGGAAGTCTCACAGTTCATGACACTTCAAAGTCGAGGCTGCTGTATCAATAGCAGGGTTATACAGCAGGGTCAAAAATTGTCCTCAGCTCTGATCTTCCAGGTCTTAGCCAAGAAGACTTAAAAGGATCAGCCTGTCTTTGAGCTTCTTAAGAGCATTATATGGCAAAGTGCAAAAACAGCTATGGGAATATGGGTGTTTCCTAACACCCAAAAGAATGAAGTTAAAAATTTAGAGTATCCAGTAAAATATCACAAGGCAGTCAAAGAAGTTGGAAAATATAACCTGCAATGAAGAGAAAAACTAATCAGTCAAACCACGGTGACAGGACACAGATGATAAACCTAATACACATGGCTATTAGTGTGATTATTGCAACTACAATCCCTGCCCAAAAGCCAAGTCAATACAAGACAGCAAGGTATATAAGATTCTAGACTCTAGGGAGGGAAAATAGAATGTTGGAAATCAACAGTATCCTGAAAGAGAATGAAGAAAGCTGCAGTGCTGGAAAGGGGGTTGGTGAACTCAAACTCTGAGTCTTAACCATTGAACCAGATTGCCAGAGAGCAATGCTGAGGCCAAAGGGCAAAACTTTATTTAGGAGGAAAACTGCTGGACTGTCCCCATGAGAAGGGAATGCAGCACCACCAAACATGGGTTTTGGTTTTATAGGGTGCTTTTAGTTGGGTGGGAGTGTGGTGGGAGAACATTAAGGAAACAGGAAATACCCCAGGAAACAGGAAATGCCCCAGGCAAGAGAGACTGCAGTAAGTAGAGTTTTGCAAAGGGGCAGGGTAGAGGGAGAGGGTCTCTGGCCATTAGAATAGCAGGATGCTGTGGTCCAGATGTTCTGCTGAGACAAGGGGTCCGCAAACTTCTGAGAAATGTAGATCGTTCAGTTTCCATATCCCCAGAGGGTCTTGTTATCTTGGTGTCTTACATAACTCCATCTTGAACAAAATTGGGCATCCCAAGGCAAATGATTGACAAACATTTACTGAAAGCAAAGCAGAGGGAAAGGAGACATTTCAAGATGTTTCAAAAGCTGGAATCGGGTGTGAAAGAACCTCAGAAACCTGCCTGGCTGATGTGGTGCACACAGTTTCTCTGCTGCCTGCCTTCTACCATGCTGCTGTTGCAGCCCTTGAGGCAGGGCCAACTTCTCTCTCCTATTTGGTACACAGTAGCCAGCAGTCTTTCATGCTGCTCAACAGCTACCAGTTTCTTAACTCTTGTGAGCTACAGTCTCAAGAGCAACTTTCCCTAACAGCCTGAGGGCAAACTTCCATCAACTTCTGTCAAGGTGGTACCAAGGTGGTTTCTCTGTCATTGGTGCTGCTCCTTCCCCTTTAATGCTTGTTTATATTTTAGGTAGTTGTTCTCATATGAAACTGAATTCTCCAATATCTTTCTTTCTGATTTCTGACACAGCAACCTGCCAACTCATTCTGTGAGATGAGTATACTAAACTCAGATAAGGAGGTAAGAATAGTAGAAACTGTATCCCTCACTAAATGTTGATGTAGGGGTGAGGGTGTGGTTTAGTGGGATACCTTGTACTCAGGAAGTACAAAGCCCTGGGGTCCAATCTCCTAAGTAAAATGTAATCAAATGCGTAGATAAACTAATAATATCTTAGAAAATGTAGAATTTGAGTTAGGATTGAAAGATTAATTAAGACAGCCAAATACCAATGCAATACCACATTATCAAGCTTAAAATGAAAAGTTATGATTTTCTTAAATACAAAAATGAAATTGTTTGAATCACCATCTAGTCAGGAAAAATATCCCCAATAAACTCATAAAGCAAGATAAATCCTTTTGATATAGGCTACCTTTGACATACCTGCAGGGGACATTATTTTTTTTTAAATGGATTTTGTATGTGTCTTGTGTGTCCAGTCTATGGCCATGTAGGGAGTTGTGTGGAAGGATGCATATGCCCATGGGCTTAAAGGGAAGATGGTAGGTGATTTCTTCAATTGCTTTTTCCCCTTGAGGTAGGATCTCATTCCATTTGACACTCCCCATTTAGGCTATACTAGTTAGCCAATGGGATCTTGGATTCTGCCTGTCTCTATCCTCCGACACTGACATTGCAAGCATTCATGGCCATGACCCACTTTCCCACCTCTGGGCTTCATGCATGCACAGCTAGCACCTTTACTCCTGGATCCATTTCCTCATCCGCTGACATCATTCTTAAAGGTGAATGGGTTACCGCTGAGATGACTGACAAGGATGTCTGCCCTCACCATTTCTATTTAATTGTATCAGAAATCGTAATCATGCATTCCCTACTCAGAAAATAAATAAATAAAATTACCTTTATATAAAATTATGCTTCATGAAGTGAATCTTCTCAGGCAGGACAACTCAGAGTTACAATAACTTTGGGTTGATAAACCAAGGCAAGCATTTTGGAAGGAAAGAGGGAGGAAGGGAAGAAAGGAGGGAGGGAAGGAAGGAAGATATCATCTCTGTATAAAGTGATACCAGTAATGATTGATGAATATTTGAAGATTCGCAGCTACTGATTTTTGCTTTTCTGACTTGGTTTAAAACAATATCTTAACCATAACTAAAACCATTGCAAGGCTTTTTGTTTTTCCTAATCTATTTTTATGTAGAAGGGTGTTTTGTCTACATGCATGTATGTGTACCATTTGCATACCTAGTGCCCATAGAGGCCAGAAGGGAACATTGGATCTCCTGGACCTGGAGTTGTAGATGGCTGTGAGCCACCATGTGGATGCTGAGAATCAACCAGCATTTCTAGATGTTAACTGCTGAGCTGTCTCTCCAAGCCTTTTTCTTTTCTTCTTAAAAGTAAGCAAATTCAGTAGAAACATAGTAAGAAAAGAATACTGAATATAGCCTGAGCCACTTCTAGGAGGCTTGAACTTAATTTTAAATTGTATCACAGTACTAATATTTAGTTTATGTAGCACCGTACTGTCCAGAACTTTACAATGTAAATGATGCCTTTTTATTAGCTTTCCAATCTCATTTCTTTATTACCAAGTTCAAAAGTCTTTAGTGACTAAGGTTTCTGTCTACTACCAGGCATACTTTGATAAAGCATAAGGGAAAAATTCACTTTGTTAGCTATTTCTCCTTAATATTTAATAATTAATTAAATACAGATTTATAATAGTATAATATAATTATATAATAAAAATTAATTAAATAGGGATTTAATATATCCCTATTTCTATATATGCTGTTAAGAAGCTGTATTTTGGGGGCTGGAGAGATGACTCAGTGGTTAAGAGCACTGACTGTTCTTCCAGAGGTCCTGATTTCAATTCCCAGCACTCACATGGTACTTCACAACCATCTGTAATGGGATCTGATACCCTCTTCTGGTATGACAGAAGACAGCAACAGTGTACTATACAGAAAATAGATAATTCTTTTTTTTTTTTAAAAAAAGAAGAAGCTGTATTTTTGGGTGGGAGTGGTGGTACCCTCCTGCAATCCCAGCACTCAGGAGCCAGAGGAAGGATGATTGCTGCATGTTCACAAGCTAGCTTGCTCTACATAGAGAGTAGCACAGCCAGGGCTATAGAGTGAGACCCTGTCTTAGTTAGGGTTTCCATTGCTGTGAAGAGACACCATGACCAAGGCAACTCTTGTAAGTGACAACATTTATTTGGGGCTGGCTGACAGTTTCAGAGTTCAGTCCATTATTATCATCAGCATCCAGGTTGACATGGTGCTGGAGAAGGAGCTGAGAGTTCCCCATCTTGATCCAATGGCAGCCAGAGGAGACTTTCTGTTCCACACTGGGTGGATCTTGAGCATAGGACTGCAAAGGCCACCCCCCACAGCTACACACTTCCTCCAACAAGGCCACATCTATCCCAACAAGGATAGCATCACTCCATGTGGGCCAAGCATTCAAACACATGGGTCTATGGTGGTCAAACGTATTCAAACCTCTACAGATCCTGTCTTAAAAACCAAATAAGTAAAAACTTAAGAAGTGAAGCTGTATTTTTGTGTTCATGTCACAGCCAGCTGTGCTAAGGATTAAGATGAAAATTTATCAACATACTATATGCAGTAAAGCTGACAAGCCAATGGATGCTCAGCATTCCCTGAGATGGTCAGCATTCCCTGTGCTTCTGGGGTGGGATTTATAGTTCACTGGATTAAGGGTAGAGAGGCTCAGGGGTTATTTTAGGCCTGGAGAAGTTTCACTGAGGATGAAAGACACCATTGCTAACATTATTCACGAAAAGGCAGGAAAGATCATCTGTGGCTCATTCCATGCTCTTTCGATGATTGATGGCTACTCTGCAGAGGGCTAGTTGCCGAGGGACTGCGCTGTGAAAGTGTGCATGCCTGCTGCATCTCAGAAGGTATCCAAACATTTCCTCAGGCTTTTCCCATTGTGGATTTTGCCATGGACGGCCTTCAGAACATCTCATTTTCTACCCTCTCCCCAAGCACCACTTTTTTTCTTGGTGCTTTGGGAGATTTAATTCATCTCAAGTTTTAACCTGTTGAGTTTTATCCTCCACTTCCAAGCATTTTAATAATGATGGCTTTTTAGTGTTACCTAACTTACTTATTGCCTAAACCAAGATTTTGTCCATTTCCCCTCTGATGTGATCTCTCCTGATCTGATCTTTTCATTGATTTAGCCAATATTCCTCCCCAATTCACTCCTGCTTCACTTCAAACCCTTCCTTCTCTCTGTTTACTCTGTCTGTACAAGAGGCTGGCCTCAAACTCACAGAGATCCCCTATTGCCTCTCCCTCCCAAGTGTCCTTTTTTTTTTTATTGTTTTTTTTTTATTTATTGACATTTCAAATGTTATCCCTCTTCCCAGTTTCCCCTCCACAAACCCTCTATTCCCTCCCCTTGCCTCTAAGAGGGTGGTCCCCCACTTTCCACTCACTCCTCCCTTAGTGCCCTAGCATTTCCTTACCATGGGTCATCAAGCCTTCACAGGACCAAGGGGCTCCCCTCCCAGTGATCCTCAAGAAGGCAATCCTCTTCTACATATCCAGCTTGAGCCATGGGGCCCTACATGTGTACTCTTTGGTTGGTGGTTTAGTCCCTTTCATTTCTTTTTATTTTTTATTTTTGATACTTCATTTACATTTAAAATATTTTCCCCTTTCCAGGTCTCCTCTTTGGAAAGTCCCTATCCTTTTCCCCTCCCCCTGTCTCTATGAGGGTATTCCTCCACCCACCCCACCCACTCCCTTCTTCCCTCCCTGGCATTCCCCTATACTGGGGCATCTAACACCCTCAGACCCAAGGGCCTCTCCTCCCACTGATGGCTAACAAGACCCTCCTCTGCCACATATGTGGCCAGTACCATGGGTCCCTCTATGTGTATTCTTTGGTCGGTGGTCCAGTCTCCAGGAGCTCTGGGGGTGTGGCCAGTTGACACTGTTGCTCCCTCCATGGGGCTACAAACTCCCTCAGCTCCTTCAGTCCCTTCTCCAACTCCTCCATCTGAGACCCCATGGTCAGTCCAACAGTTGCTGTGAATTGAATCTTGGGTATTCCGAACTTTTGGGCTAATATCCACTTATCAGTGAGTACATACTGTGTTTGTTCTTTTGTGACTGAGTTACCTCACTCAGGATGATATTTTCAAGTTCCATCCATTTGCCTGTGAATTTCATGAAGTCATTGTTTATAATAGCTAAGTAATATTCCATTGTGTAAATGTACCACATTTTCTGTATCCATTCCTCTGTTGAGGGACATCTGGGTTGTTCCCAAGCTTCTGGCTATTATAAATATGGCTGCTATGAACATAGTGGAGCATGTGCCTTTATTATATGTTGGAGCATCTTCTGGGTATATGCCCAGGAGTGGAATAGCTGGGTCCTCAGGTAGTATTTTGTCCAATTTTCTGAGGGTCTGCCAAATTGATTTCCAGAGAGGTTGTACCAGCTTGCAATCCCACCAGCAATGGAGGAGTGTTCCTCTTTCTCCACATCCTCGACAGTATCTGCTGTCACCTGAGTTTTTGATCATAGCCATTCTGACTGGTGTGAGGTGGAATCTCAGGGTTGTTTTGATTTGCATTTCTCTGATGACTAAGGATGTTGAATATTTCCTTAGGTGCTTCTCAGACCTTCGAGTTTCCTCAGTTGCGAATTCTCTGTTTAGCTCTGTTCCCCATTTTTTGATAGGGTTATTTGGTTCTCTGGAGTCTAACTTCTTGAGTTCTTTGTATATATTGGATATTAGCCCTCTATCAGACATAGGGCTGGTAAAGATCTTTTCCCATATGTTGGTTGCCATTTTGTCCTATGGACATACCACCCTTTCATTTCTTAATATCTGGAGTTAGGTTCCTCTTCCATTTATTGACTATTGACTTGAAGAGTGACAGATGCACAAGGAAGGCCTGGCTTAGAACAGTGATGACCTCCTCAAGGTCAAATCAAGTAAAGGGAACAGAATCTAAAAGCAGAGAGAAGCATGCTGAGAGGTAACAGAGTTTGGATTAAAGAAACAGATGGATAAGCAAATGCGCGCGCGCGCGCACACACACACACACACACACACGAATGGGGAAGGGCAAAGGTAGAGGAAAGTATCATAGGATATGGGCCTATTTAAATTGGAAAAAAATTGAGACTTGAATTCATTTGCAAATGGAAGGAGCCTGGGCTATTCCAAGCGGGAGTTTAGGCTTGTGAGCTAAGTCGCATGCACAAAATGCAGGCATGGGGAACTGACTCCCAAATATTTACATCCCTAAGCCTCAATTCAGGCATGTAGCTAATTACAAAGTAAGCAAGCAGAGTCTACAAGTTCACTTTGTGCCTGACAGTACCCAAGTATGTGTAAGGCAAGTGGAGCCAGGCCAGGGAATCTCTGTTTCCAGGACTTGGCTTAACCTCTCATGTGGGTGGTGTGGTGTGCCAATACAGTGAGACCAAAACAAGCAATGCTCAAATGTTTGCATTTCCCATATTTGCCATTTGGCAGAGATCAAATGTGGTGGCTATGAAAACAAGCAAAGGCAACCAAACTTACCGGGGGCAATACTTCCTACACGAAACAAACAAACAAACAAACAAACCCCAAAAACTTAAGATTAGCTATTTATAGAAGTGCTTTAAAACTCAACTATTTTAAAAACTGTGCATATATTCTTTTGTTAACTTTAAAAAAAAGCCAAATGGATGGCACACATAGCTACCCTTCCCAAACACATTACTGTAAATATGCACATACATATGTGGGCATTCTTGTGAGTGTACTCATTCTTGTGTGGGTGGGGACGGGCGCCATATGTGCGGGCTATGCACAGCCTAGCAACACAACAGCTGCTTTTCTGAGCTCCTTTTCTCCATCAGTCATGCTGATGACAGATTGCTGGGATCCTTAGAGAAAAACTGGAGATGGCCGCCCGATCTAGTGCCCCCCCCCCCAAACTGCTACAGCTATTCTTGTTGCCAGAACAGAGTTCTCTTCTTGTCCCCAGTCCACACCTAGTTTTCATCTTCCAGTGCGAAGTCAAAGCAAGCTCAATGCAGAACAGACACATCTGGGAACAGCTGTGCGGCTTTGGTTGTGCTCCGCGCAAATCTGGGAAGCCAGACTTTATCCCGATTACACGTCTGTGCCATGGATTTGCTCTCATTCTCTTCCATCGTCCTCCCTTCTGCCCTTCTCTCTTCTCCTCTCCCTCCTCCCCTCTCTTCCTACTTCCCTTCCTGCCCCTCTTTTCTTTTCTCTCTTTTTGCTCTAATAAGAACAAGAGAAAGAAACCAACCATGCAGCTTAATGTGGCAACCTGGAAATAAGGAGTTTGTCTGCCACTTGACAGAGGCTGGAGAGGTCCTTGGTTCTATTAGCAGTGTTGTCCTGACCAGAGGCTAGAAATAAGAAAAATGTTTGGGAGCACTGGTTTGTGTTTCTGATGTTTATTTTTCTTCTCTTTATAAAAAACAACTTTTTTTTTCCCCTTGAGAAATTCCTCATTTTGTAGTCCTGGCTGCCTTTCCCTGGAACTTACTATGTAGATCAGGAAGGCCTGAAAGTCACAGGGATCAGCTCACCTCTGCCTCCTGAACACTGGGATGAAAGGCATGGACCACTTCAACCAGCTTGCACAGAAACTTTAGTGAGCACAGATGCCTGGAAGTTATGTATGACTGGATCCCTGGACTATGCATCCTAAACTTCCGACCAGACACTAGGTGGATCAATACCTCATAGATGGGACAACTGGACTGACCATGCCTCAACACAGCAAAAGCTTATTAACCCCCCCCGGGGGGGGCTCTCTGTGACAACTCCTCCTTGAGAACCACATCAGGGCTGTACAGCTGCTCTGCCTGCTCCCTTGATCTTTGGCTCCCTCTTAGAATGAGGGTCCAGTTAACCATTACATCCGGTCGTTGAGTTTATAAGATAAAGGACCTAGAAACCACTGGTGACTTTGGTGGCCATTAGTTATGGGGAAACCCTAGCTCTTTGAGCTATTACTCACCTGAGGAATGAAAGGCTCTACTGTGCTCAAGGATCTGGGGCTCCTTCCTCTTCTCTTCCTCCTCTTTCTCCCATTCCCACCCCGCCGGTCTTCCTAGCAGAGAGGAAGGCCATCTGTGCTTTCTGCTCCTCACCTTGCATCTTTCTGTCTCAGCCTCCTGACTCCTGGGGTTGCTGGTATGTACCAACCCACTGCCCCTGCTAGACAGTCTTACATTAAGTATATAAGGTAAGTATTGTCAGTGTCTGCAAAGTATGGACAGCTAATAACAGGTGGGTAGATATTAAAAGACAAAGCAGTTCCCTTTCCAGGTAAGGTATTTTCATAAGTATAGACTGATACTAGGATGAAGCTTGTAAAACCACCTAGTGCTGTTGCCACGGTGTATTGATGTTGGAAAGAGCAGGTGTTTGAGGTCCCTGATGGCCTGCCACTCAGGCTCAGTTGCCCATGATTGAAGCCATGCAGCAGAGACCCTTCTCATCAGCGAGGAGAGGCTGCTGCCTCAGAACTATCAAACACCTACTGCCCTTATCTCTCGAATCAGCAGCGATCTTCAGAAATCTGTCTGCATCTCTTTGTGGTAGAAATTGATCAAGGAGCTCACAGAATGAAACCATCTGCACCAAGGAGTTGAGCTTGCTTTCAGAGGGGAGCAGTTCGAGTCTGTGATCATAACAGAGTATTAACTTGCTTTATGGCATATGTTGGGCTATTTCTCATGTTCTGTCCCAGAGTAGGCAGCTGTCTCTACCAATAAATCTTGTGAAATTTGCCACTTTGGGGGAAATCATGTTCTTATAACTTGGGGGGAAAAATTAAAAATCTGCTCTGTCTTAAAGAACTTCAGAGCAAGACAAGTTAACATCTCACTTAGTATGCCGCGCCTCATGCTTCTCAGTAAGGACTCCTCTGATGAGCTACGTCTAATCTTTGGCCACATTGCAAACCATTTGTTTTCTGAGCTTGGTGAAAGTGAGACTTTAGAACTTCCATCTCTTCTGTGGTTTGGCAGAGACCACTGGAGTTGACAGAGAATTTAGCAGGACATAAGGATCCCAGGACCCTTTCTGGTCTCAGCATCCCTTTATTTGGAATGCCATATTTGATTCTTTGGGACTGTAGGTTTCTCTGTCTCATGAAGGGACAGACAGCCATAGGTTAACACAAGGCATAAGGGGGCCCGATTTTAATTTTTATTGTTTTAATTTTTTAGTCCCTTTTTGGCTGTTTTGAAACTGAAGTTATAGCTTACAAGAACGGGAAGTCAGTAGGTGACTGTTGTTAGCGGGGCAGTATGGGAATGGGCTGTATCATCGGGAAGCTGACAGGATTGGCGTTTGTTCCCAGACTCTCTCTGTTCTCAGTGCTGCTTTTCCTGCAAATGCATCCTTGGCCAATTTTCCCAGTCAGTCCTGTGCTCTGGCAACTCAATTCAGGAGCTGTGTGGAAGAGGCCGACTTGCCACCGAGGGCCAGCAGCAACTGTGGGAGAACTGATTAGCTTTTAAGAGCAGACCTCCACCAGACAGGCAG
Organism: Rhynchomys soricoides; assembly: GCA_019843965.1. NCBI lineage: Eukaryota > Metazoa > Chordata > Mammalia > Rodentia > Muridae > Rhynchomys > Rhynchomys soricoides. The sequence continues at coordinate 5,860,733 of JADRCH010000167.1, forward strand.
GAGTCTGAAGAGTAAATAGAGGTGCTGGCCCTGGATTTTTTTTTTTTTTTCCTACTGGCCCCAGAGAGATTTGTTCAGCAGCGTCTGAATTCCTATAGAAAAGCTGGAGAAACTCTAAATTAAACTAAGCTGACCCCTTTCACAACCTACGTTATTTACAGTTCACAGGGCTTTGGAGAGTTCTAGTTTGCATGCAGTTGGAAATAGGTCGCCAGTTGGCAGAGGTGGCCCTATTTGCATCACACTACCTTGCTTTCCTTTGGTGTGCAGAAAGCTCTGAAATGGGAGCCAAAAGATGCGGTCCAGTTGTAAACATGCCTTTGTTCTTGCAGCGAAAGGAAGGCTCTGGTAGGAATCACGGAGAGAGAGCTAGCTACTAGAAAGCAAATAACCAAGTCCTCTATAATTAAGCATTCCTCAGAATAATAACTAAGTACCAGGAAGGAAATCAAGAAGAACTCCCTCCCCAGCACTGCAGCTGAGGTCTTTTGCACTTCTAACAAAAAGACCTGGCACTGATTACAGTGCTCAGTTTCCCCATCTTGCTCCTTCCTGGAAAAGCAATTAAGCTAAGCATCTTTCAGCGCCTGGGGTCTGGTTAGTGTCAGAGTAAAACTTAACAGTTAGATCAAGTTCGTTCATCATCTATGCCTTAACCTTGGTCCTGGCTTGGCACTGTTTTGTGTCATGGCAAGATAGGGTAATGTTGAAAGGGAGGCATGCACCTCTCTTTCTCAAGACTGATGAATGAGCTTCCGTGCTAGGTAGGAAACACACATCAGGCAAAGGAGAACAGTTACTTTACCAAGATAAATGTCTGGATTCAATCATGGTTACTGAAATTGGTGAAAATGAAGGGACCAGTTGGCTCATCCTATCTCAGGAAAACAATGAGCTAGACCTGTACCTACTCCTTTATCTGTAGCACAGAGCAAGCCTATCACTGCCCCTCTCCCAGGTAGGCGAGCACATAAGGTATGGATGTCAGGACTTGCAGAAGAAGGGGGCCAGCTAGCAACAATTACAACACAGAGAGGAGCCACACTTGGGTCTTCCAGTGATTTCCACCTCACCTGGGAAATAAGATAAATACTCAGGAAGAAGATAGAAAAACACATCCATGAGAAGAATGTGCCTTCATACCTGACGGAACAACACTCAACGAAGCAGCAGGTAGACTAAAAACTGGATGGATGGCACTGACCAAGCACTTCAGAGACATTGTTGCTACAGATGTATTCTGTGGGAAATTCATTGCCTGTCATCTGCCTGGAAGGAAAACATACGACATGATGTATTTCTTGGTAATATTAGGTAAATTTGAACTAAGTGTCATGTGAGGATGTTATGTAATGTGGACGCCGGAGCCTCTCTATTCCCGTGCATTGTAAATTGTGCTCCTTTAGCTGCAGGCAAAATAATTTTAAACACCTGATACAGAAAAGTTAAAATGTAGACATTCTTGAGAGCCGGTTTTATTGAGAAAGTCATTAGGGCATCCGTGAGGAACACACTGTAGTCAGGCAACAGGAAACAGTGACCAAAAGGATGGGAACCGAACCCTACATGTGGGAGGAAAATGAGTGTGTGTTGCATCTTTAGCTTTTCTACTGGAGAAAAGCATGTGGGAAGCAGCAGTCTTTCTGAGACTGTGTACAGCTGCCTGCTCCATCCTTGGAGATCTGGGTCACATGTTCTCTCAGACTGCAAGCCTGTCCTTCTCTCCGTGTTTTCAGATCTTCTGCCACTGAGTGGGAGTTCCTTGCTGCCCTTTTCAAGCACAAGAATAAAAATTTTGTGCCAGGCAGTAAATGCTTGTTCGTCATGGGTCAGAAAGTCTCCCTGGGTACCCTTTCTTTCTCATCCTATATCTGAGGACCTCACACAGGGAAGTGCTTGCTGTATGCATGTGTTGAATGGTAAAGGCAGACAGACAGCAAGCCAGTTTCCAGATGATAGGCTCCAGCAGATAACACCACAGCAGTACATTATTTAAGGCCAATGGACCCATAATTTAATCAAACTTAGTAGGCACATAGAATAAGGTATATTTGTCACAACCAATCAACCAATATCAATATTCTAAACAAACCCCTATGTTTTATTTCCATTGTTTTCGTTCTTGCTGAACACTTCTTTTTCCCTCCCCAGGTGTCCATCATGTGTTCTCAGCTCTGCAGGCTGTGGTAGCTTCCTTCTTTTGATGACTTCAACAATGTGTGAATAGTGGTCAAGAATAATGTAGAAAAGTTGCTGCTGTGGTCTGAATGTTTGTGGACCTTCCCCCAAATTCTAATTCCTAAAGTCATGGTATTAGCAGATGAGACCTTGATCGAGGTGACCAGACCACAAGGACTCTGCCTTCATGATTAGTGCCAAAAACTATATAAGGAATTCCAGTGGGAACTAAGTAGTTCCTTTACCATGTGACAACATATTGAGAACAGAGCCACTCTGGTAGAAGCAGCAATATTTTAAAGAGAGACTTATGTGCCCCTGCTTAAGCTCTCAGACTATTGAAACAGTAGACTCCAGAGAATTGAGAATTCTCCAGGATCTCATGTTGGGTTAGAGGAAGCCCCAATGCCTGTTAGAGAAGCAACCTGTCTCCCAGAAAGAGATTTCACATAGTTCTGAAAACTTGCACGGACTAAGACAATGATATGACATGATATGACAGTGATAGGAGAGAGCACATCGGAGCCATGTCTGCTTGGTTGCACATACCTCTTGCCTTCTTGCCTTCCGTGTAAGCTTGAGTCTCACATCAGTACCCAGGGCACAGATTTGAGGGTCAATGGGTCCTTTTTTTTTTTTCTTTTAAAGATTTATTTATTTACTGTATACAGTCTTCTGCCTACATGTATGCCTGTGTACCAGAAGAGGGCACCATTATTGATGGTTATGAGCCCCCATGTGGTTGCTGGGAATTGAACTCTGGACATCTGGAAGAGTAGCCAGTGTTCTTAACCTTTGAACCATCTCTCCAGCCTCAATGTGCCTTTTTACTTGTTGTTTTTCCTAATGTGGTAATACTGAGTAAATAGCTATTCTCTGATTTTCATTATTACAAATGATACTGGATGAGTGGTCGGATCTAGTTTGTTAGGGCTACCAAGACACAAGCTTGTACCCTAAAATCTCAGTAGTCCTATGGAGTTAAAAATAAGCCTTTACCACATAGTACACCTGATGACACCGTGCCTTGGGTCTTCTCAGCCTCTAGGACTATGAGAAATGAACCTGTGTTGTTTAGAAGGTACCCAGCTTCTAGCATTCTGTTAGAGCAGCCCAACTACTGAAATCAGTAGCCAGGGTTGAGTGCTGCTACAACAGATACCTGAAAAAAGGAAGTGATTTTGTAACCAAGTAAGGCGCAGAGTATGAAGCTCAGACTAGAAGAAAGCTATGGTGCTATGAGCAGACTGTAAAAGGTCATTTAGGCTAGGATTCAAAAACAGAGGCCACAGGGGAAGCTTCGACAATTAAAATGCTGGCAGCAACGCGGATAGTAACAGCATTCTGATGTTGTCTCAGAAATGGAGAACCCATTGGAAAGTGGAAGAAGTTAATCCTTGTTATGTCTGGAGTTCCAGACAGTTGTGAGCCTCCATATGGGTGCTGCAAATTGAACCAGGGTCCTCTGCAAGAGCAACATGTACTCTGATTTGTTGATGCACCTCTCTAGCTGGGTATCTATTCTTTATTATTTTATCCTTTTGGAGTGAGGAAGCCTGCTTCTCCTATCTACAATTATATTTTGAATACTTGCAGTGTCACAGAGTAAATTGCTGCAAAGTGAATCAGGCCTTAGATCTTCCTTACCTCTGATAATGTTAACATGGATCATCTTGGTGAAGTGGTCTCTGCCAGGTTTCCTCATGGTGAGGTCACTATCTCAGCTCCTTCCATGATGCTTTCTTTGGAAGCAAAGCTTACAGGGTGAAAAGTTGGACTGTACCTCCTTGAGATCAGGGTTAAGGGGAGCAAAACCACAGATAATTTGGAATTCTCTGTTGGATTTTGCCTATTCTTTGTCATTTATTTGTTAATACAAAAGAATCTTTCATATTTATCAGTATAAACCAATGACTTGTGAAATTCACTTAGATATATGTTCTTTAGTTCAATGTATTAGAATTATTATTTCAGTTTGTAATGAATGTAAGACACCATGGCTATTACTCACCCTGTTTGCATACAAAGTTTTTGAATCATGGTGAGCAGCTTGTATTTATAGCATGTCATAAAGTGGATGCTAAATTTTCATCAGAAATCCTTGGTCCATGTTTAGTTCTCATAAAAGGAACAGTTGGGAATGTTATTCATATGCTCGATTCACACTATAGGCATACATGCAATGTTTCCTGTGTCCAGTCATTCTTTTCTAATATTTGCATTCATATGCCAAATTTAGTTTATCTTTTTGAATAATTTATTTGTCATAATTTCAAAACTATGTGCAAATTAAGGAAACTTATTAAATTGTGCTATCTTGGTACTGGTTGGTTTATGTACCTGCTTTCATTTATTTTTAAAATTTTTAGTATTTTTATTTTATTTATTTTGTGTGCATGTATGTACATATGAGTGTGTGTGCGCACATGCTACCATGTGTGTATAGATGTTAGAGGACAACTTGTGGTACTTGGTTTTCTCCTTTTCCCATGTGGGTTCTAGTGACTGAATTCAGGCAGAGTGGCAAGCCCCTACATCTGCTGAGCCATCTTAGTTGGCCCTCATTTTGATTCTGTAAGACAGGACACACTATGAAGTTCAAGCTAGTCTCAAACTCATGATGATTCTCCTGACTTGGTGTTCTCTTCTGCTGGCATTACAGGTGTTTGCTACCACTCTCATCAACTTCTAATCCCACATTTGCCATTGAAATCTTGTATAAGTTGAAAAGCACTCTCAGAGTTATTAAATCGATGGAGTGTTTTTTTAAAGTCTGACAGAAATTTATGTAATGATGTAATATAATTGACTACAGTTCTAAATTTTGCTATGTTGATTCATATTATAAAATTATTATGGAAAATTAACCATGCCACATCTACTATGTAACTGCTATGTTGCTTGGTTTCAAAATGTTTTCATTTTCTTTGTGTGTGTGTGTGTGTAGTGTGTGTGTGTGTGTATAGTGTATGTGTATATGTGCATATGTGTGTTTTGTACATGAAATATCTTCTTCTATTGCTCTCCAGCTCTTATTAGAGACCATGTTTCTCACTAAACCTGAAGCTCATCAATTCATTTAGACTAACAGAGCAGCAAACCCTAGTAATTTTTCTGTCTGCTTCTAACCATTGCTAGGATTATAGGCAGCTACTATCTGGCTTGCTCTCTCTTTCCTTTCCTTTCCTTTCCTTTCCTTTCCTTTCCTTTCCTTTCCTTTCCTTTCCTTTCCTTTCCTTTCCTTTTCTTTTCTTTTCTTTTTATGCCAGAGATCCAAATTCAGGGTCTTGTGCTTGCATTGTAGGATGGTTAGTTTTCCCACAATCCAAAATTATGTAGAAAATCTTAATTAGAGATTGTTGATCTGTGTGTATATGTTGTGTGTGTGTGTATGTGTGTGTGTTTGTGTGTGTGTGTGTATGTGTGTGTGTGTGTGTGAGAGAGAGAGAAAGAGAGAATCAAACCACCATGGGCATTTATTCAGCCTCCTCAGTTTTTATGAGACTTTAAATTTAAGCTAAAATATCAACCTTTTCTGCTATCATGTTGCTTTGTTTGTCAGAGTATCTTAATGGGGCAACAGAAATGATCACTTCTCATGGCAGACACTTTCCTGGCTTAACCATTTGTCTTACATTTTCTATTGCTGTGACAAAACACCATGAGTAAGGAAACTTACAAAACAAAATGTTTAATTTGGGGCTCACAGTTGCAGAGGGTTAGAGTCTGTGACCATCATGGTGGGAAACACTAGTACAGACAGATAGGCATGGCAGTTGAGCAATAGCTCAGAACTTAATCTGATCCACCAGCACCAGGCAGAAGGAGCTAACAGGAAATGGCATTGGCTTCTGAAACCACAAAGTCCACCCTCATTGACCTTCAATAAGGCCACACCTTCTAGTCCTTCCCAAACAGTTCCACCAACTGGAAACTAAATAGTCAAATATAAGTGGCTATGGGGGCCATTCTGAGTCAAACCACCATGGCCATTTGTTGTATAAATTTTTAATCCCCATCTGGTTTCCTCCCTACCGTTGACCATTTAGTTCCCAGATAAAGACACATACAACCTTTGTATTGACAATAAACCTTAAGGAGCACAAGAGCTAGGCAGATGCCTACCTTCTATGCTATTAGAATCTAGTTTCCTATTGGTAACCCCTAGTTATTACTTATTATGTTTCATCTGGGCTGTTCTTTATTCCATTTGGCTAGCCTTTGGGACCATGTTTTATGGCTTACCTAACCCACAGCAGCTTCTCTCTTCTCCTCCACCTTCTTCTTCCCCTTGTGGTGCTTCTCGGGTAGACCCCAAGCCCAGGGAATCTAAACCCCAACTATGTCTCTTTTGCCCAGCTATTGACTGTTGGCATCTTTATTTACCAATCGAAATAAATTGGGGGGCAGGGTCACTTAGAGTCTATTTGCGCAGAATCTCTTGTTTCTGGGAGCAAGCAGTTTTGAGGAACCAATATTAGCGTTAGAATACAAGCAGCGTTAGGTCAACCCACTACAGCCATTTATTCAGCCTCCTCAACTTCTCTGAGACATTAAATTTAATCATTTATATGCAGTGCTACCTTAATGAAATTAAGGTAATGTAAATTACCCTATGATTTGTGTGTGTGTGTGTGTGTGTGTGTGTGTGTGTGTGATGAGTCATATTACCAATTTTGGTTTTTGATTGTTGAATATTTGGAAAGCATTCTTTGTTTTAAGAAAATATTAAGACCAAGTGTGGTGGTGCATTTCTTTAATCCCAGTACTTAAGAGTCCAGATCAAGCAGCCTGATCTATATAGTGAGTTTCAGGTAAGTCAGGCCTACGTAGAGAGACAAAACAAAACAAAACTGAAACCAAATCAACCAATCAACCCACCAAAAAACCAGTTAACATTAATACTAAAAGCTTTGTTTTTCAACTCATCCAACAAGCATTTTCAAAGAACACAATACTATATTTTGATCTAATATTGTTAAAGCACTAGCATAATATGGTCTAATATTTAATTTCAGTGAATAATTCTATGACGGTTGTAAAGATTCAAGATATCTGTCTCATGATGGCCCAAGAGGATGCAGAGGGTGAAATCATTTGCTACTCAAGCCATTTGTCCTGAATGTGATCCCTAGTACCTAGGTAAGGGTGGAAAAAAAACCCAAAAAACAAAAAACCAAAACAACTTTGTCTTCTGATGTGTACACACACACACACACACATACACACACTAAATTAAATTTACACAAAAATATCTTTGTAATGAGTGTGAGTTTTGAATGTTTTAAGCTCTTTAAAACAAAAGATAAATGATTAGGCAGAAATTGATATATTTCCATTAAAACTAAGGAAAAATACATGAGGTTTAAAAATATCTCAGTGCATGTACTTTTGTTTGTATGTTTATTTGTGTGTGTATGTGTGTTTGTGTGTGTGTACATTTGTGTGATGTAAGTGTGTGAGAGAGAAACAGAGAGAGATGCACGATAGGATTACAGGTGCTCTGGTGTAGTCACCTGTGCTTGGATTTTGGAAATCCAAGCTCATGTACTGATACTTGAGTCTCAATTGCTTCACCCAATGAGTTATTATTTCAACCTAATTTTTTTTTTAAAGAAAATTGAGTTAATTTTTTTCCAATGTTAGAAAATTATCAGATTTTATTCACAATCATTTGGTAGCTTTTTCCTGTTTTTATAAAGTATCTTTTAATGTCATTACCTCATGATTTTCTGATAAAAATCTCAGTAATTGAATAATTTATCACATAAAAGTAATTTTCTTTTTTACCTAAGTACCAAATAGATAGACAGCTGATAGATAGAATCTCTGAAAAAAAAAAACATTAAAAATTATAACAGTTTCTCTATTCAGATAGCAGAAAAATTAATTTCAACAAATATGACTTTTTAGAAGAGATTTTTTCTATCGGTTTCACGATGTATTTGCTGAAGTATCTTAATTTTCCCACTAATTATATTTTATATTTGTGTATTTTTTAGATTGTAATTTAATTACAATTCTCCCTTCTGTTTCTTTCCTCCAGGCCGTCCAACAATCCAGCCCCACTCCCCTTCAAATACATGGCCTCTTTTTTATTCATACACATTTTTTTTATATCATGAACGCAGTCTTGTGATTTTGCTTAAATTCCACGCTTGCTTTTTGTTTTAGAACTATAAATCATGCTATCTGGTATGTTCTAAAATATTGCAATATGAATACTAAAATATTAAGCTGCTCTTTATAAAAATAGAAGTTATTGAAAACATTTTATTTGGATTAATCTATTTCTTCCTTGTTAGGTAGATCATGTCCTTATGTGTGCACCAGAAATGATGCTGGTGACAATCACGGGCACTGTAGCAAAGCAATTACATCTCAAATGATTCAAGGGTTAAAGTAAAATGGAATGGTATTGAAATTAAAAATTTGAAATTAATAAGTACATAGTTTCACATTACTTATATAAAAATGTAAATTTTGCTCAAATTCAGAAACAAATTTTAAAAATTCTGAATCTTTATCAGACTGACCATGTAATAAGGGCCAATTATTAGTTGTGAGTGACTAGTGACTTCTTTTCTTTTTGAAGACAGGGTATCACTGTGAAGTCCTGGCCATCCTGGAACTCACTCTGTAGACCAGGCTGGCCTCAAACTCACCTGGTTCAGCCGAGATCCACTTAGAGGCATGCACCACTATGCCAGGCTTTGACTAGTGACTTATATTGTAAAAACTTCTGTAGTGTATATAAAACCTTTAGTCTATGTGATCTGACTTACTTCCAAGGACAAAGTGTACAGAAGAGAATCTCTAATTCTTTATTTAGGGCACATATTTCAGAGATAATTTGCATGCATTTTTCTGCCTCAATATCCTCCTTATATCATCTTTTAGGTGGAAGAATAGATAAAATGAGAGAGAGAGAGAGAAAAAGAGAGAGAGAGACAGAGAGAGACAGAGACAGAGAGACAGAGACAGACACACAGAGAGAGACAGAGACAGAGACAGAGAGAGAGAGACTAAGAAGTATGCATCTGCATGGAATGGCAACATTTGATTGAGCTTGTTGGAAGTCAAGTCCCCTGATGTTAATATAAAAGTCATGCTGAGGCAGAGAGCATATGAGAGAGGCTCTGCCCTGCTGGGCTGTCAGTGATTACAGAGATAACTATAAAGCAGGGGACTCTGGCCCTCTGTTCAGGAGGTTCCAGTAACCAGAACCAGCTAAAGAGAGCTACATGCCTTGTTTGGGATCAGACTTTTTTCCCCCTGAAGAGCTAGAGATTGGGGACAGGAACCAGATGGAGTTGGGAGAATAATCAACCCAGATGATTTAAGGGTCCACTTGGGTTCTAGATCCCAGGAGTCAAAAATTGCTGTACCGGAACTGCGTAACTGGCTTCTTTTAATTTTAGATTAAGAAACTATCAGGTGTTAACATTTATCCCAATTCTTATTTTAGTTTGTGAAGTGGGTGGTTTTGTATTTTGTCCCAAATTCTAGCCAGCAGGACCTTATAGATAAGCACAGTCCTTTGGCAGTTTCTCCATTGACTAATTCATGACTCACTTTGACTATTTATGGATTTCTGCCCTTCTTATGCCCATAGAAGATCTGAGGCAGCTTACAGTAAAAACAATAGAATCCGGCACTTTCAAAACCAGGACAAAACAAGGGATTGTAGTAGGCTAGAATAGTCATTATTTCAAAAGAGAGAAGGGCCCAATTCCACTGTGTCTTTTAAATAAGATTGATTGGCAACTTTAGCCCAAGGTGTTCAAATTTAAATCAATAGCCTGTAAATAATACAGATGGGATTATCTTACTCTTAAGACATAGTTGCAGATCAAATTTTATCTGTACACTGTAAGAACTCACCCATGCTTGAAGCACTATTTCTAAATGTAAATGAATATCCAAAGTCAAAACAGAGGAAAGCAACATGACGAATTTCAAATTAATCTCTTGCACATATCCAGCATTTTCACATACTTAATGGATTTAATGCACAGTGGCTCTAAGCAAGAATCATCAGAAAACAACAGTGGGGCTGAACTAATATAATTAAATCTTTCATTGCTACCATGTGAGTAATGTAAGATGTACTTAACTCATTGCTTTATTCTGAATTCTCAAGCAATTATTTAATAGTAAGTTTCATATTTAGAACTCATAAGTTCCTTTATCTTTCTGTAATCAATCAAATAAAGGTATTGGGCTAACTGGTCCTTTCTGCGGTATGCTTAATACATAATACCAATGTCTCCTCTCCCCTTACCTCCACTTAAGAATCTATTTTGTTTACTAGCCTGGAAAGTTTCTTCTGTGGCCCCCACTCCACATTCATAATTCTCTATCCCACAGGCTGTCACTCTGTACCCCTCACATGGAACAGGCAGGTGGGCCATGGGCCTGGGCTGTACAAAGTATCACTGTTGTAGTTTATGTAGGAAGCTGCCCTTCAAAAGATGCTAATACAGCTATACAGGGAAATGGAGTGAAGAGAAAGAGGGACAGAGAAAGACAGAGACAGAAAAATGGCAGCTCAAAGGTAGGGACAACAAGGTCTGGTCATAATTGAGTCCCTCGAGGGACTTAAGCAGCAGAATCTGTGAGTGGTTTATGCAGACAAAATAATAAAGCTTGGCTTCTTCTCTGTCTTTTCTTTCTTACTCTAGTGAACAATTAACAGAGATAATTTAATGTCTTCTTAGGATTTTTTCCCCCATTGGAGGACATACTTTACATAATCGTTTCATAGGAAAAATTCCCTTGGGAGATATAGTACTGTATGGGAGAAATATAATCAGATAGTCTTTGTATGGATCCTGTGTTGCTTTCGGCATTATCTTTAGGCTTTCTTAATTCACCCATTAATGTAATTAAAAACTGAAGCTAATTCAGTTTTGTATGAGTACACATGTGTGGGAGTGTGCACCTATGTGCATCCAAGTTTGAGGAAGCCAGAGGTTGATATCAGGTATTCTCCTCGTTTGGTATCCTCACTGTTTTGTTTTCTTTTGTTTTGAGAGTGTCTTTCAGTGAACAGGTAGCTCACTGCCTTGGCTACTCCACATGGTACAAATTTTTCTCTATAGCTCTGGGACTGCATGTGTACACTGTTATGTCTGGCTTTTATTCCAAGTGCTGTGGATCTAAACTCCAAACTCTATGCCCACACTGCAAGCACTTTATTAACGAATCCACCTCCCCAGCATCCCCCTCCACTGTGGTTGGTTTGTTTTGATATAGGATCTTATCCTGTGTAGCCCAGGTTGGCCTTAAATTCATGATCCTCCTGCCTTAGCTTCTCAGGTGCTGGATTTCAGGTATGTGCCAGTCTAGGCTCCCACTTACTAATTTAAAAGTATCAAGTTATTTTGCAATAAATATTTTTGTAAATACCTACTAATGTGATTTATAGAACATGTCCAGTTGACTGTTGGGGTAGTGGCCAATGAACACTTGTGTAACAATTTCAGTGCTTAGACGACACAAAACCACAGTTTTCCTTGCACAGATTCATTTAAAATTTTTTCTCTGAAATCTATTTTAAGAGAAGAGATTTCTTTCTTTTAAAGATTTATTTATTTAATTTATATGAGTACACTGTCACTGTCTTCAGTCACACTAGAAGAGGGCATCAAATCCCATTACAGATGGCTGTGAGCTACCATGTGGTTGTGGGAATTGAACTCAGGACCTCTGGAAGAGCAGTCAATGCTCTTAACCACTGAGCCATTTCTCCAGCCCCCTAGAAGAGACAATTTTCAACCCATTAGTCTTTTTCTGATAAAAGTGGTGCTAACACATGTGCCAAACAACTTTCAGTAAAACTAACTTAACAGAATTGTATGGGGCTGGTATCAGTGTGTCAAGGATTTGTCCAGATCCAAATAGATTAGCTCTATTAGGGATCTAAAGCAAATATGGCCAGAAATTTCCAATGTATTCTTTGTGTGGCTTGAAGTATCCTTTTCCCTTTCAGATTCTTTCGCCAGTGATCTCAGAGAGTGGGACAGAGGCATAGTTTATTAGCTAGTATTTGATGGATAACAAATTACCTTCAATTCAGTACCTTAATGAGGGATGCTTTCTTCCTGGTCACGTATTTGCAGGTTGACTGATAGTCTTCTGATAGACTTTAGGGCTCAGCTGGACAGCTCTAATTCCACCTGCTAGCCCCCTTGGACTTAGGTTTTGATATGGGTTTGTCTTCAGCTGTGTGTTTTATGTAGTCATTTTGGGGTACAGGATGGTGCAGAATTAGCTGTCTACTGAGAGAACCTTTCCATGACAACTGTAGAAGTATGAACACTTACAAGCAAAAGTACATGATGTTCTTGAAGTCTTGATTTAGCACTGGCAGCCATCACTTGTGCCTACAGAACATACCCTGAACAAATCACATGGTTAGATGCAAAGTCCAGAGTCAGCTCAGCAGTTAAGAGCATTAGCTGCTTTTCCAGAGAAATCAGGTTCATTCCCAGCAACCACAGGCAGCTCACATATGTTTGCATATATGTTACATATGGCCATAGAAAAACTATCTTATTATGTCAATTGCTTTTAATGTTTTATATATATATATATATATATATATATATATATATATATATATATATGAAAGAAAGAAATCTTTAGAAAGCATCAAATAATTTTTAAAAAAAGTCAAGGAAATGAGCTCTGTAGAGTCAGGGAGACTGTGCTATTTCCTCATAAAGCTAAGGAATTGGGAAAGGATTTCATTATGGTGGAGAAGCCATTGCAGCAGGAAGTTTGAGGAAGCTGATTACATTGTATCCTTAGTCAGGAAGCATAGAGGATGAATGCAAACATTCAGAACGCTTCTTCATTTTTATTAAGTCTGAGACCCCAGCCCGTGGAATAGGCTAGTCCCTAGGTCCATAGTCAGGGTGGGCCTTTCCACTTTAGCCCAGTCTAGAAACTCCCTCAAAAAATACACCCAGAGGTTTGTCTCCTAGATGGTTTTCAATTCCGCCAAGTTGGGAGTCAGTAATAGCCATCACACAGGTCAACAGGAAAGACAGGAAACAGAGCCAGAAGTATCAAAATGTACATTTTCTGAGCCGGCATAGTTTGTAATAAACCTTCCCAAATTTTGAAAGATTCCCTCACACTGTTGTTAAGCACCATTGGATAGTATTTTGAACTTTTCAAAATAAAGTGTTTCAGCGGAGCTGAAATGTACTAATTTTGAATACTTAGCCATCTGGTGCATTAGATGCTTAATTACAGCTGAAAACATGAATGAACAGTGCCAGGCTGTTCTTCCCAGTGAGTCTAAATTCTGTTTGTCTTTATTCTCAGAAGAGAGAGAGAAAAACAAAAGGAGAAGAGATATGCCGGGATTAGGCTATTTTGGGTGCTTTGTTCTCTTTTTTTCTATAGGCACCTATTAAAAACCCGAAGCCATGCCAAGATCCCTGTATCTTTTCATAAACCATGAACTGTAAATAAAAGTATATATATGTGTGTGTGTGTGTGTGTGTGTGTGTGTGTGTGTGTGTGAAACAATGGCCATAAAAAAACTCTGTCTTATTTTGTCAACTCTCTTTAATGTCAGTTCCCTTGAAGATTACAAGTTTTTATGTTTTGCTTGGAGCATATTTCTCCTGCTGGATCTGTTCTATACTCTCAGCAACAAGCCACAATCATAAAAAGAAAAGAAAAATGATGGCTCCATTTTTATTGTGAGAAATAAAATTTATCTCTAATTATTAAGCTAAAATCTTAAGTGCCTTCTAAAAGGTCATCAGGCAGAATACTATATTTAAACTTAACATTCATATGATTACAGACTTCAGAAATCTTATTTTTTCTACTCTGTCATGGAAGTCAAAGCCAACTAGGTACACGATGTTGGTAAGCCAAGGGATGTCCAGCTCTGATGAGGTTCTGTAGTCCTTGCAGATGAGATTTAAGACCCTCTATACCATCCAAGAACGTGTGCTCTGTTGGGAAGCAAAGCAGAAAAGCAGAATGCTATGAAACAGTCACCTGCCTCAGTTCTCAGCTCTCAGTTCTGAGGTAACGTCCCTTTGTGCTATTTATTTTGGTCTATTTCTTCCTTGGATATCATCTCTCAGTGTGTCTTTCAGAGCACTTATGGCTGTTTATGATTGTATATTGGCATCTCTAGTTATTTGACTGTTGTCCTTATGACAGGTTCTTTGATTTATCCACTGACATGTAACCCAGGTTTAACATAAGAGTCAGCACTGCGAGTTACTATCCAATGATGATGAATTAGTGATTTGGTGAAGACAAGAATGCACAGATATGGCTGGAGCAAGATGCATAATTTGTTGTTGTTTTGAGGGTCCAGTTCGATGAGAAGAAAGGGCAGTCAGTTCAGCAGATATAAGAGCTCTGTTATGTTTCCCTCCCTTTCTACCGCCCAGCACACCCAAGAACTTGGTCTATTCTAGAGATAGGAGCCCATATTTGTAGAGACAGAGATGAGCTTTCCTGTTGCTGGATCCTGGTTTTGAAGATGGCTCTTAAAGAGTTAAATGGGTATTCTAAAATCTCTGTATACCATGAAGGCAATTAGAATAGCAGGTACTGTTTAAAGAGCAGGGGAGATAGCTCAGTAGTTAAGAGCCCTTGTTGCTCTTCTTGAGGGCTCAAGATTTAGTTTTCAGTACCCGTACCAGGTAGCTCACAACTGCCCGTAACTCTGGTTCCAGGGTATGTGATGTCCTGTGGCATCAGTGGGCACATGTACTACATGCACACCATACATGTAGGACTGAAGCAGGTTCTCTATCACATACACATAACATAAACAATTAGTCTTTAAAATCACTTTCAGTATGCCATGGCCTGTGGTCCAGTGCTTCCCTGTATCATCTCTGCTTCAGTTGCAAATGGCAGATACCATTGCTGGACTTATTTAAACAGAGGTGACCAAGGATTAGTTCATAAAGGGGCTGACGTGTCTCTGCTGGGAGTTGAGTCCAGTTCTACCTGGCTTTAGAGTGTATGTTCTTAGAGGAAGTCTCTCTCAAGAAAAGCAAAGAAAAATAAAACCATGACCTATTTCTTCTCTTGGTGGATTTAATTTTGTTTTCTTTAGTTTCTGTGAATGGGAGTACTTTAGGTCAGATAAGTTATTCATTAATTTCATAAATCAGTAATTATTGAGCTTTTAGGTTTTTGATATGAAAACATTAACTCATCAATTTAGTCATCAAAGAGTTTCTGAGAACTTCTTTATGTGCTAAATACTGATTTAAAAGATTATAGTTTATTAGTAAATAATATCCAAAGGTCCTTGGCCTCCAGAAGCATGCATTCCAGATAATAAACCAAAACTCTAAAATGAGTACATTATATTATGCTATAAGGGGCAATCATTGAGTCAGGCAAAACTCAAACAAACAAACAAAAAACAGAGAAGATTGAAAGGGGGTTAAGGGCGAAGTCCAGGTGTCAGACATAAACAACAAGATAAGCACAATTTCAGAAGAAGCGTCAGCACAAAGCTGACACTGGACAGCATGCACCATATGGCTTTCCTCAGCAGCATGGCCCAGGCCAAAGAAACAGCAAAATGTCTTCTTTCTAGGTCCTCACAGCTCTGAAGCAATGATGGATGATTATAGTTGAGAGTAAGAACTCATTGGAAAGCAACACAACAGCTGAGAGATGCTCAGACAAGAGATGGAAGCCAATGGCTAGCCGAGGATGATGGTCTTCCTTCTCTTTCGAAAGCTAAGATTTTCTCAGACAACCTGAGCATTGAAAGACACTGAGAAGCAGCATAACATTATCAATGGACAGGAAACAAACAGATGGTCTGCTAATGCCTGTGATTGGGGTAGACCAGGGAGCCATGGGCTATGGAGGGAGGCTGGTGGCAGAGGTTTACTTGCTGTAAGGTATAAAGAGACTTACTTGCAGCTAGCGGGAAGTTTCACTTTTTGACTGGGCCTTGGAAAAAACCATCAAGACTCAGTGGTGTATTCTATACTTAAGAACATTTAAGTGCAGACAGGTTCAGAAATTTCTATGGTAACAGAGCTAGTAAATGGTACAGAAGGGATGTAAACTCAGGCTAGCCAACTTTAGAACCCAGGAGTGTGCAGAAGTCCCCATTGCTCTAATGTAAGTGTGAAGTGGGGAACTGTGTTTGTTTAAAGAGGTGGGGTGCCTCTTTGTCTTTTGGAAATCTAGAAGCCTCTCTGCCTGCCATTCTGCTTTCCAGAGCGACATCAAAATAGTCTTAGCTCATGTTTCTCCTTTTAATAACGGAGTATATGATGTCACAGTAACTTCATGGAGCTCACTCAGTAAGCCAACCTCAGACCTGAGTCAACGAGGCAAAGAAGTTAAAATAAAACTGCACTATAAATGGACACACTCGGCAGGAATATGCTAGGCCCTATTTTTAGGACCCAGCATGACATGTAAAAGCAATTATGCTGAACAGACTCAAGTTTAGTATTTAGACTTGAGGTGTATTAAAATTAGATGAGTAAATATCATATTAATGGTGCAGTATAATCACAGATGGCTTTCTTTTTCTGTTCAGGAAAGGTAAATGCAGATGCTGAGGCAATAATAGACTTTCTTGCAAGGAAGTTTCATGTCAGGGATAGTAAAGGAAAGGAATATATTGCTCTGAACGCAGTGTCTTTTTGTTATGTTAATGTCAGCATGAGTGTACATAACAAAGACCTGCAATACTTATCTCAGCCTTTTTTTTTTTTTTTTTTAAGGATTTATTCTTGTTTTATGTGTATAGATGTTTTGCCTGCTTGGAAATCTATGCACCGTGTGTGTGTGTGTGTGTGTGTGTGTGTGTGTGTGTGTGTGTGTGTAGAGTCTGTGGAAGTCACAAAAGGGTGTCAGATCCTCTGGAAATGGAGTTACAGTTGTTTATGAGCCTCCCCATGGGTGCTGGGAACCGAAACCTGGTCCTCTGCAAGAACAAGTGCTCCTAACCTACGGGCCATCTCTCTGGCCCTATCATCCCCACTACGGTGTCTTCTTTTCTTAAAATGTGTGTGAATGTTCTTTCAAAAGATTCCTAAAAGGTATCAAGCTTTCAGATTTATACCCTTTATTTGAGAGCACGATTATGTTCAGGTTCAGTTATAGAAGGGTGTATCATGGACCTCTGGACTAGTATTATTTAAGGTAGATAAATTGAGGTTAAAAAACATCCATCTATCACCTGAATAATAAAATGTGTGGCTTTTGGTGTTTGTCTGTTTTCTCATCTAGGATTCAGGGTGGGGATTTGGTTCTGATGAACTCTTTACCAGATATCAATTTGAAAAGTCAAGGCTCTTGGCTACTGGGATGTCTTGAAGGTGTGCCTTCTAGGCCCTCCTGATGTTGCCACCACAGTCGACCGGAACTGGGGACGATTATGAAGAAGGGCACTTGAAACCATTCCTGGTAAAGATCTGGGAGTGGTGCACACCCTATCTACTAATGTACCAAAGGAAAGAGCTGAAACATCTGCTACACCTACACTTATGTATGGCCAAAGCTGAGAGAGTGGTGACAGTAAGTGGTCACCGCTGTAACTGGCAGCCTTTTTATTTTTTTCTTAGTTGTTTGTTTTATTATTGGTAATAGAAAAATTAATCTCAAAGAGGAAAATTAAAGCTCACATTATTTACTACAGGTCCTATACACTAAATGGTCACACTCATGAAACCTTATATCAGCTCATATGGGTGTTCTTGACCGACATTTCCTACCCTGTTATCTTTCCCATGCTGTGAGTCAAGTTGAGTGACATTTTTCATGGATACAGAACATTCAAATTTAGGCCATACCAGTTTGAAATTATTTATTAGGGACTATCAATTTAACCCCATCCCAAGTTTCTATTTGGTAGGTCTGAAATTGCCCTTAAGAATTATGTTTCTCAGAAGATTCAGGAGATGGTGACTCCTCTGGTTGATGACCACAATACCCAAGTTTTGTAAGGTGTTGGCTTTTTCTTTCCTTTTTCTCCCACCTTCTTACTACAAGGCAAACTTTCTTTGAATCCAAAAGGACTTGAAAGATATCTGTCACCTTCTGTCTCAAAATGGAAGACCTTTTGTGGTGGTAAATGTTTTCTATCGTACATTACTTCAGAACTGTACTCTTCAGGCAGATTTAACTGGTGGAGTAACAGTTGGGTTGTGGTCATTCTAAAGGGTAGTCCTTTCCTTTCTGCTAACCCGGATCATTTCACTTGAATTTTCTCATGACAGTCTCTGAATCTAGGTTTTCTTGTCTAAACTTTCTGGTTTCTATGTGATATATAAACAGTCTTCCTTGAAGCCCACCGAGTGCCTCTCTCACCTGTCAGAGGAAGCAGAAGGCCCTGCTTTTTCTATGAAGCATCTAGCTTCTAAGCTTCTATGGGATTTTACAAAACTAACAACTAAACACTCTTTGAGGTACATGGAAGACTGGTATGTTAATGGATATTTTTATAGTTTGACATCTTGGACTCCATTAATTGATAAATTGTGCTTTTTGTTGGTCACTACAAGTTACATGTACAACTCAAGATTTATCCATATTTATGATTTAATGTTTTTTCTTCCCAAATGGTTACCTTAAGGCAAAAGGAGTCTTTGTGAACCACTTTATATTCTCTGGCCCAATTTGTCTGCTTCCTCCTTTTGGAGATTCACTATAAGACACTACAGGTGCTCACTTGCCTGGGGCAGGGAAGGACAAAATAGATTTCATACTGCAGCTTCAAGTCTTATGGGTAATTAACTCAGCATGCTTCAGCTGGATTTGTACCAAGTGCTTGTTTGCCCATGCAGAGAAAAAGAATACTTTGTTGCTGTCAACAGCATCTCAAAAAAAAAAAAAAAAATCAAAAAACTTCCTAAAGATTAATTAATGCTTATCTCATGTCCCATCATCCCCTAATTCCAGATGAGGAAACTGAGTGTTCACTGCTGTTTTTCTGTCGGGCTCAGTGGAGTGTGCAGCGCAGCAACAAAGGATGTTGCCTTTTACTCTTGGGGTCATACTCTTTCTTGCTGAGGTGGCAGGGGACACCACATCAAGTTGATTCCTTACCTAAACCTCTACTGAAAGTGATGACTGCAAGTGGAAACAGGGAAGATGCATGGCTGAGCTACAAATGGATGATCCAGAATAAAAGTTGTATGCTTCTGAGCAAGCATGGCTCTCTCTCTCTCTCTCTCTCTCTCTCTCTCTCTCTCTCTCTCTCTCTCTCTGTGTGTATGTTTCTGGGCATGTATCTCATTGCTGAAATTGAACAGTTTTTGCTTAGGCAACATTTTGAAGAGTTAATTTGCTAGCAGAGTGTGGTGGTTGAGCCTTTAATCCCAGCACTTGGGAGGCAGAGGAACTTGGATCTCTCTCTCTGTGTTTTCCAGGCCAGTCTGATCTTCATAGCTAGTTCCAGGTCAGCCAGAGCAACTTAGTGACACCCTATTTCAAAAAAAAAAAAAAAAAAAATTATTTGTTCTGTGGAGAGAGAATGACCAACAGATGGCTTTAAGTTATGTCGCTTCCTTCCTTGGGTCAAGAGATACTTGGAAATGGGGGTTCACACTGTAGCTGGGGAAGGGCTTACACCTCAAGTTAGCTTCCCAAAAGGACTAGCAGTTTCTTAGTCTGTAGTTGAGCTGTGACTGAACCCAACACCGTACATACACAGTACGTGTTCATCAGGCAGCTCAGCAGCTGCAATGACCATGGCTACTCACTGCCTGCCTGCAAGTCAGTCCTGACACATGGTCCCTGAGAGGGCTCAGTGGCAACACAGAGAGAGTTTCAGCTCCTTTCAGTGGGGACCTAACTACTTAGGCCGATGAGCTCTTCTTCTTTCATGGAGACCTGGGCATCTGCTCATCAGACTTCCCCGATTCCAGTGCAAAATATGGTCCCATGCTAGGATGCTAGAGTCTTCCTGAGCCCTCTGCATATCATGCCCAACCTGTGCTCCCTAGATTTGATTCTCAAGTCTCAGGCCTTCAGTGACTGGTGTTTGTATGAGATAGTTTTGGGAATGATTTTTTTTTCTTTAGTTGAGATGTTTTAAAGATAGCAAAGAATTACTAAATACAGAGACTCAGAATTGAAAACTGAGTGTATTTTATATTTTATATTTTATTTATTTATTTAGATTTGTTTATTTTATGTATGTGAATATCCTTTGCTCTCTTCAGACACACCAGGGGAGGGCATCAGATCCCATCACAGATGGTTGTGAGCCACCTTGTACTTGCTGAGAATTGAACTCAGGACCTCCGGCAGAGTGCTCTTAACCGCTGAACCATCTCTCCAGCCCCTGAGTGTATTTTATAAGTTATCAATATAAGCATACTTTACCTTTAGTTAACATTTTAGATGACTGTCTATAAATGTGCAGACATTTATATATTTGGTATGGGATATTCATCAGTTTCCAGATCCTTATAATATATCTTGAGGAATTTCTGGATTCACTGTCAAAGAGTACAGCTTCTGTTGCATTTATCTCTACTTTGAGTTTCCCTCTCTGGAGCATAGCTTCTTATAGGACACATATATCATATATGACACATATGTTCTTATATGACAAGATGACGTTGTATCTTCCTTAATTTTTTCTTCCTTTTCCCCTTAGTTTGATGTTCTCACATGACTGTGTTCATCTAGAAATCTTGGTTTGGCTAAACTAACTCTCTCTCTCTCTCTCTCTCTCTCTTCCTGGTCTCTATGTTTCAAGAATATAGATCTTATAAGTCTGGAATGGGCTCAAGTGGCTGTGTTTTTTAATAAACCTGTCTAGATTGTGCTAACATATGAGAAACACTGCTTTAATTTTTGCATTGGAAGCTTTACTCCATGGAATGCTGGTTTTATCCATCAGATAAGCTCCAGGAATAGCTTCGGTTGCCTACCTTTTCTCAAATATTGCTTTATATCTGCACGTTCTGCCTTGCCTAGGATCTGTTTATCCTTCTGCATTTCCTTGTAGGCTAGGGGGAAGAGTAGGAATCTTGGCCCAGCAGGAAGTATAACTCTCAGATAGAGGTTCTAATTAGGAAGAAATCTCTTTATTGCACATGGTCATCTATAACACTATTAAGAACCCCTGCGGTGGTAATTACTGGACTTTTATTGTTTTAGCATGAAGAATGGTATGCTCAGATTTTAGGAAATGTAATAGTTATCCACAAATCAGCAAAATGATGTCTCCAGTTTAAGCTATGTAACCAATGAATATTTCAACTCAGAATTGAAAACTAGGTGTGTTGTATAGGATAGCAATGTAAGCATAGTTTATATCCACTTAGCATTTTAGATATCCGTACATAATGTAAATGCATATATTCAGTGTGAGCTATTCATCAGCTTCCAGATACTGAGAAATCCTTGGCTAAATGCATGAAAATAAAATGTCAGTCTACGTTCAAAAAACCCAGTGTGTGCCATTACTGTCCTTGGGGTTATTCTGTTTTTATTCCTCTTTATTGAAGTTGGCCATTTATAATTAACCCTTGCAATCCAGGCATATACTTTGTTATCATCCTCTAGCCTTTTAATTGTGAGACTTTACCAAGCATTCCACTGCCATTTTCTATGGTTAAAAAATAGTAAACAAGAAGAACCAGCGGTGAACAGGTTGAAAGGTTGCGCTCAGTGCTATCCCCCACATCAGATGCCATCCACTGTGGCTTAAATATATGGCAAACCAAGTTCGTGCTTTCCCCCACCCTCTTCAAGATAGAGTCTTACTATGAATCCAAGTTGGCCTGTAAATTCTTGATCCTCTTTTCTTAGCTTCCTAGTTGTTGAGATCACAGGCATGTGCCACTAGACCTGGCTCCATACTACTTCTGTTGACACATAGTGTTTTATTAAAACACAGCCATACACATTTGTTTATGCACTGTCTGTATTTGTTTCCATCCTATGAAAGCCAAGTTCAGCAACTGCAAAATAGACTCCTTGACCCACAGAGCTTACAGACTTTGCTCTTCTGTTCTTTACTGAAATAATTGGCCCATTTGCTCCATGCTGTAGTGTGGGCCTTTTCTGTTGTCACCCCTGGCCTTATAAACACAGGAGCAGGTACGAGATGGCATCCTGTGTGACACTACATTTCCTCTGCTCTTCTCGGAGGATTGGGGTCATTCACTAGCTGTGTATTTTGCAGAATTCTACTGGGTGTGAATGAAGGGAAGCTGCATTTAAAGTCCAACCCTGCTTTTGTTTTTCCACCTTTGCCTCCTGCTGCAATGACACAAACATTTTCCACTCAGTTTTCTAGGTAGAAAAACTTACCATTACACATGCGTTGCAAGAGATCTCCTACCATGCTTTTGTGTGCCGTGCTTTGAGATAGGCTAGTCTGCTAGGATGGATTTAGGTCTGAGTATTTTTAGAAAAAGTAAGTTAAAACCTGACAAGTGAAGAGATTTCAAAAACAAAACAAAATAAAATAAAAACAAAACCCCTCAACAACAAAAATCATAAAATGTCTCCATTATTTACCATGCTTTATCACTACTAGGAAACTAAAGCTTGGTATAATTTCCAAACTGGCTACCTACCACACGTTCTGAAGATAGCAATCAGGGGCAACGATCAGAAGATGCCCTTACCTCCTGCTACTTGTTCCGAAATCCAATCTCTTTCAGCAGATTTAGGCTGGAAATTCTATTTTTGTAGCTGTAGCTATGAAACACTATTAATTTGTGGCGTCAAAGTCTATATTCACACCATTCCAGTGAGTAGAACTGCTCATTCTAATTGTTTTAAACACAGTTGCTGTTAAAAACAGCCTCTGAAGACTGCCTCAAGAGGTTGCTCAATTATTCAAGATGTGAACGCAAAAAAACAATACATCCTGAGGAAGACATACCATTAATTAACATGTCTCTGGCTTATCATTGTCTTTCTTCTCGTTTTATCCCACTGTCAGGCTTGTTTAGTTCATTAATAACTAAGGAAGAGTTTTGTTGCATGTAGGGTATGCGGTGTTTATGTTCTTGTAAAACCCTGGTATGTCCATTATATATAAGCCAGAAGCATAGCTTCCTCTCTGTCTTCCTTCCCGAGTTGGGAGGTGCTTGACTGAGGTTCTATGTGGCACTTCATCAGTAGGTTGAACTCAGCATACATATGCCTGGACAAACTTCTTTCTCCTTCAGCTGGGGCTGTTGTTTGATGGCCATGGGGACTTTCATTATTGATAGCTTAGCTTTTTCTCTAGTCACGCTCACTTATAGTCACACCTGCAAACACAGTACCAGAGGGATGCCTAGGAAACCACTGATGCAATCAGTGGACCCAGAATAAGCTTGTTACTATTGTATTTTGAGCCAATTGGTCCCCTTACAGGTCTGATACATTCTGGAGACATTTATGAGATTTCAAATGAATACTTTCAGTGACAATACAGTCAGAAAGCATCACATGGGCATTGAAGTTACGGTCTTCAAATTTGTTCAGATGGTACTCTGGAAGCCCAGCCACCTGGAGCAATAAAAAGAGCAGGTGGATATGCTCTGACTCAGGGTAGGTAGTAGGGAATTAACTCAGGAACACAACGGAGGAATTTGGCTGTGCACAGAGATCAGGACTCCCTCCACAGTGTTCCTACAAGTGGAAAGCAGAACTCTAATTTGTATTGACTTTCTGCGATGTATCTGTAGGTGGTAGACAGTGGTACCTGCCTGGACAAGACAGCAGTGACCAAAGGCAGTTGCTCTTTTTCTCCCATGCCATCTCTGTGAGGAAGTCTATCGTCCTATTCAGGAGTAGTAGGTGCCTGTAGGAGTCTGTTGTTTCTCTCATTATAGTCCACACCTGTGCAGACAGCAAAGCCCTAGCACATGGGCTTGTCAAACGCTGATTGCTGTGGCTCCTCTCCCAACTCAATGGCTTTGAATCTCCCCTCCCTCCAGTTGTGTTGGATCTGGCTTTTCCCAGGCATCTAGGTTAACAAATACTGTTCACAACTCTTCCCA
Source organism: Rhynchomys soricoides (assembly GCA_019843965.1). Taxonomy (NCBI): domain Eukaryota; kingdom Metazoa; phylum Chordata; class Mammalia; order Rodentia; family Muridae; genus Rhynchomys; species Rhynchomys soricoides. The sequence goes on from JADRCH010000167.1 coordinate 5,884,900, forward strand.
GCCCGTGTTCAGTGATGTTAGGTAGCTTGAAGGTAGGCGGGTTGGGAGTATGTATACGCTTTTCCTTCAAGGACACATGGTTAAACATTTACTTGTGAAGGTCTTCCTACCCGCTTTAGCCTTCTAAGACATAACTTAGGCATGTGGAACTTCAGGGCCCATGCAACTCAATTGAAAATGATGCCACTTCTGTGATCTGACATGTTTGGTTCACTTCTTGGTGTTTGTTTTGCATTAGCAAAATGTCATAAGCCAAGCACTATAGACTAAAAAATAAATAGGTCTTATCCATTTAGAAATTACATACAATTCACAAGTTTAAGTATTAAAAACATACACTTCAATGTTTTTGTTTTTCTTTCTTTCTTTTTATTTCCTTTTCTGTTCCTTCTCACTCCAGCCCTGCTCACTTCAGCTCCGCTCACTTTTGTTTTTCTTATAGTGCCATATTGTACGAGTGTCACAGAGATTAAATCTAGAACATTATCTCATCCCAAAGAGAAATGCCACATATCCCAGCTCTCCTCTTTCTTCCAAGCTGCCAACCACTCATCTGTTCCCCATTTCTGTATATGTCCCCATTTGTGGACAGTGTGTAGATAGATGCATACAGTTGATGTTTGCTTTTTGTCTCTATTGCTATTGAGCAGAACATTTTCAAGACTCATCCATACTCAAACACACATTTGTAGTTTATTCCATTTTTAAGGAATTTTTATATCAAGGTTTGGGTTCACAGCAAAATGAAAAGGAAGTCATAGAACTAAATTAAGTGCCCCTTGACCACAAATGTGTACATCTTCCTTACAATTGATGAACTTAGAATAACATCTCAATTGCCCAAAGGCCATCGGCTCCCTTAGAGATGACTCTAGGAGGGTCCTTGGATGAGTTCAGGCATGTGTAAAATGACATGTAGCCATCCTTGCACTATCCTGTAGATATTACGCCACACTGAAATCCTCTGTGTGTTTCCCTTCCCATCCTAGATTAATATCTGAGACCCTTCTAACAGAAGGCAAATATCAACCACCAGAAAGGATGAAAATGTAATTACACCCACACACATCTTCTTTTTCCTTTTAATCTGAGTTGGGAAAGAAAATAGCAAGAAAATTTCACCTTCTGCTAGGCTTCTACAGCAGACAGAGAACTGACTTCGGGGAAGCTTGCCTTTCTATGTCTTAAAAACAAAACAAAACAACAAAAAATATTTATTATCTTATTTATTTATTTTTAAGTCAGGATCTTATGTGGCTTAGGCTGGCCTTGAACCCACCATGTACCTGAGGATGACCTTGGACTTCTGATCATCTTGTCTCTGAGAGCTCCAGGGTTCTGGGGTTACCAGTGAGCACAGTCACACCATGTTTATTTCAGCATCCTCAGGGCTCCAGCTGCCAACTCTACAGTGAGTGGACTGTCTCAGTTACCATTTTTTGTGCTCCTGAAATTATGGGGAGGAAAAAGATTAGCTTTTCCCACCCACGCCAAATTCATAAATAAGGTCCCATAGCAAAACACAGTACAAAAGAAACGTCTACATGCTGGAGTTTCCGCATCACTGAGAACCTTCACATGCAGATAAGGAGAAGAAACAGGACAGTGCATTTCTACACCATGTGTGAGGGAAAACAAACAGATTTAGAGAAATATGACTAGACTCAAAGACTGTGGTCTAATGGTATTAACCTAGAGAAACTTGAAAGCATTTCTATCCAGATCCTCTCTGACCTTTCACCTGAAGAAATAAGAGTGCTCCCATCCTACATAGAAGTGCTTCTTTCCTTTCCCCATGAACGACATATCCTGACTTGCTCCAGGATAGAAAGGAAGGGGAGACAAATGCAGTATTTCCTCTTCTGCTGCTTTCTCAATTACCAAAGTGATATATTTATTTTGGGACTTTTGTGTCCTGAATCCCATCACTACCCGTCTCTCTTTTCTACGTAATTCCTGGCAGCAACAGCTCTTCTTAATGTCTTCATAGTTTCAGCTTTTCCAGAACGCCATAGAGCTAAAATTACACTCTACAGACTCTTCAGACTGACGTTTCACCTGTTAATATACCTGTAAGTTTCTTCAGTGTCTTTGACTGGCTTGATGGTGTATTCCTTTTTGGCACTGAATGATGTCCCATTTTCTGGCTGTATCACATCTTACCTGTTCACTTACTGGAATGTCTTGCCTGCTTCTATAGTTTGGAGATTATAAATAAAGATGCTATAAACACATTTAGTGTGTAGGTTTTTCTGTGGGTCTAAGGTTTTCAATTCTTTCCCGTAAATATCCAGGCATGCAATTACTTTATTGTATAGTAAGAATGTGTTTGATTTTGTAAAAAAAAAATTGCTATACTGTCTTCCAATGTGATTACCTCTCTCTCTTAATTTTTATTTTTAGCAATGTATTTGGACCTTGATTTTCAAATAACTTCATTACTTGTGGCCAGGGTCTGGGCCTCTTACTCAAGGAATTTAAGATTCTCAGCTCACACAGATTTGTAAAGTAGTAAGGTAACTTTATTTAAAGCAAAGCAATACCACAGATTAAGAGGAAAATACTCTGTCACAGTGCTCGTGGGGCTACTTTTATGGCATCTGGAGGAAGGGTGAGTTTATTTACTAGGTGTATAGATTGGGGTCAGGGTGTGGGTCATATAAACTCCTTGGAAATCATCTCTCTTACTCTCCTACCAGGTGTATTATTAAGTAGAATGTGATTGCATAGAATCTCTCTAAGTTTTATGGTCACTAAGAGGAGATGCATCTTCTATTGCTGAACGTGGCACGTGCAGCCAGTTTCATGCAGGTGAGAGTGTTTGATTTCTATCATGTTGGTAGATGCATTGTTTGGAGATTAGTTTGCATGCATAGGGCCTGCAGGGAAGGGGCTTGGGCTCAGGCACATTTTTAGAAGTGAGGTGTGTAGACACAGCTTGAACCAAGTGGAATCCCAGATTGCTAAACTTACCTGTGCTCGCTTCCCTCAGCTTTACCAATATTCTATACTTTCTGATAAAAATAAATGAACACAGCTGATCAGTGTTTACAAAGTAGCATATTAAATTGTGGCTTTAATTTTTCTCTCCCTGGCCTGTAGTCAAGTAGAGATCACACAGTTTTACCTATTCTTATTGTCCATTCATGTAGCTTCTTAGTATTTAAGTAGTTTGTCTGTCTATTATTGGATCTTTTTTTCCAGTTGTTGAGTTGTGAGATTTGTTTATTGAGGCTACTACACTTGAGATCAAATATATGATTTGCAAATATTTTTCTCATTCTGTAGATTATTTTCTCAATTTAATTGCAATTTGTTGGCATATAGAATATACTTGAAAATATTTAGTTTTTCATTTGTTGCTAATGGCTTGGGTGCTTCATTTTATGTATTTTTGTGTCAGGGTCTTGCTATGTAACTCTAGCTGGCCTTGAAGTTGCTATGTAGACTAGACTAGTTTTGAACTCACAAAGATTGACTTGTCTCTGCCTCCTGAGTGCTAGGATTAAAGCATGTTCCACCATGTCTACCATTTTATTCATTTATTTTAAATACTTATATTTTTATTTATTTGTATATATGTGATGTATGTGCATTGTATGGAAGTATCTGTAGAGGCTGAAAGAGGGTGTTTGATTCTTCTGGAGTGCAATTATAGGCCTATGTTTGTCCTGGGGCCTGAACCTGGGTCTTCAGGAAGAGCAGCAAGTGTTCTTAATCTCTGAGCATCTAGTGTCATATTTTAAATATTCCATTCCCAACCCAAAGGAGTTTGAAGATTTAAACTGATGCTATCTTATACGAATTTTATAGTTTTTGATCTTCTATTATTCATTTTGATTTATTTTTAGTATATAGCATGAAGTTTTTTATACTTTGGCATGTGATTATCCAATTGACCCAGAACCATTTATTAAAAAGACTGGTTAGGAGCTGGAGAGATGGCTCAGCAGTGAGGAATCTTGTGCTCTTGAAGAGGACCTGAGTTTGCTTCTCAGAACCCATGTCAAATGACTCCCAACCAGCTGTGGCTCTAGCTTCTGGAGATCTGATGCCCTCTTCTGCCCCCACAGCCGCCTACCCTGATGAAGTGTGATTGAATCACAAACATGTGATTGAAATGTAATTGAGAATAAAATAAATCTTAAAAAATATGAAAGGACTATTCTTACAAAGTATCCCGTTGAAAGCCAGGTGGTCATCAATCTGAAGTGAGTCACTGGGCTGTCAATCATCTGCACAGCTGTGTCAGTACCACACTTGATCCCCGAGCCTTTTAGTAAGTTTTGAAATAGAGAAGGATGAGTCCTCTAAATTTGTTCATTTCCAAGTCTTATTACTGTTCAGTTCCTTGGATTTCCACAACACTAGTTTTCTTCTGTTCATTCTCTTTCCCCTCTGCCCCTGGTATTCTCAGACAGTGTTTCTCAGTGTAGCCCCTGGTTGTCTTGGAACTCCCTTTGCAGACCAGGCAGGCCTTGAACTCACAGAAATCACACTGTCTCTGCCTCCTGAGCCCTGGGATTAAAGGCATGTGCCACCATGCCTGGCTATTTTTCTACTTTTTTAAAATCTGTGCATGTACACGGACTGCACTCATGTGCCAGTGTGCGTATGGACATCTGAGGACAACTTTGTGGAGTTGATCCTCTCTGTCTACATTCTCAGATCATCAGGCTTGTAGAAGAAACCCCTTTACTTGCTGACCCATCTTGCTGGCCTTCATTTTCCCATTTTTGTAAAATGAGGCAGTTGGGGTTTTGGTAGGGGCTGTGCTGACTCTAGCTCAGTGTGTGAATGTGATCCGGTGAATGAACACAGGGGTCTTTGGGTTTTCAGATCTTAGCTAATTTCCTTTAGCAATTGCTTCATCGTTTGCAAAGGTCCTCCTGCTTCTTGGTTAAAGTTATTCTTAAGTATTTGATTTCTTTGAAATGTTAGTGTAAATGGGATACATTTATTTTAATTTTAGTTGTTTATTGCTTGTGTATAAAATATAGCTGATGTCTGTATATTGACCTTGCATCCTGCAACACCGCTGAACCTGGTGTTGGCTCCAGCCATGTTTACCCATTTGCACTTTTGGAATGTGCCGTTTGTTCTTTAAGGCTTCTCGACTCTAATATTTGCAAGTAGAGACAGTTTTACTTCTTTCCAATCTGGATGTCTTTTATTTCTTTTTACTGCATGTGTGTCCTAATTCTAGTTCAATGTTAAATAGAAGACAGATAAACATTTTCCCCTCTTTGATCTTGTGAGACAGGGTTTCATGTAGCTAAGGCTGGCCTTGTACTTGTTAAGTAGCTGAAAATGTCCTAGAACTTTGGGTCTCTTGTCTCTCCCTCCCAAGTGCCAGGATTATAAACATATACCACCTTGCCTGGTTTTACCTGGGGTTGGAAGACAGACTTTTTGTGTTGCTCGTGCACTAGACAGCCTGCTGCCCAACCCTACTTGCTTTTGGGGGTTGGAGGCGAGGTGGTGCAGAATCAATGGTACAGATGCCAGGAGCAGGTGAGAAATGCTGCAGCAAGCTCGGTTAATAAGCTCTACTCACACCCCATTGGTCCAAAGAAAGTATCTTATCTTTACAGCAGTTCCCAATTGGCTGGCACTGTCTGCGTCAGCAATCCTTGGTCTCTCAGGCAATCCTCAATTAGGTCCTCCTGCAGATGTCTTTGTGGCCATGTGGCCCCCAAGCGTTTATGCAGAGGCAGCCCGCCATTCCTCCTACATATGTGCATGCTAGAGAAGCATGCACAACTGACCCACATCTTTAGCCTTTGTTTCTGTAGGATTCATAGGAACATCCCACATCATTTCTGTTTTAATACCTTGAGTCTTTACATTAAAGAATAATATATATGGGGCTAGAGAGATGACTAGAGAGAATAAGAGCACTGGCTGTTCTTTCAGAGTACCTGGGTTCAACTCCCAGCATCCATTGGAAACTTAAAATTCTCTGTAAGTCCAGCTCCAGGGGATCTGGCACCCTCATATAAGCATACATGTATACAAAATGTCAATGCATATAAAAATAACATAAAGAGCATTACTTTTATTCATTTATGTACTTTTATGTGCTTTTATTTGTGTGTGTGTGTGTGTGTTTTTTTCATTCTTGGGAGTGCAGAGGATTGAACTCAGCTCACCAGGCTTGGCAGTAAGTGTTTTTTCTTGCTCAGCCATCTCTGGCTTGTCTTTTTTTTTCCCCTTTGCTTTAGAAAATGAAAAATAATATTGATTTTCTTGATTATTTTCTTGCAACCAACTTTGAGTTTCAATTATTTCCCTCCTGTTGCTCCCCAGTCTCTATTTCATTATCTATGTTAGAATCCTTAGTCATTTCTTTGATGGGTTTAGTTTTTTCTTGTTTCTTAAGGTGCATGATGGAGTTATTGATTTCAGATATCTCTTCTTATTTGGTATAAGCATTATAAAATTTCCTGTGAGGGTTGTTTTTGCTGCACTTAAATTATTTTTCTCATAAATCCTTCCCTTTTGCTTGCACAGAACCTTAACACCAGCTGAGGTGAGTTCACTGCCCGTTTTAGACTTTTCTTGATCGAGCACACAGTCTTGGCCATGGTCATGGTTATCTTGTTTTCTAAGACTTCTGTCAGAGACCTTTTGAAAGCCCTTGCTTTCCCAAAGTATCTTATTTCCCAGCCTTTTGCTCCAACATTTTCAGTGTGTTGTTCTCCCTACCTAATGAATTGCCTGATCTAGCAGAAACCAAGCCTTCTATTTGGGGATGCTTCAATAAAGGTTTCCTGTACCGCAGCTATATAGAACCAGGGGGTTCTCGGTCAGATGAGAGAATAAAAAATTTATGGACCAGGTCTTCTAGGGATCCAACAAAACGATCACCTGAGGACTAATCTGCATCAATGAGTTCCTTCTGTCCTCTCAACTCTGAGACCAATGGCTATTAGTTTTGAGGATGCTGCCAAGGCGGGGGCTGGTGGTAGGAGGGAAAAGGAACGGCGGGACTAACATGAGTCACCCCACCACAAAGTGGCTTTGCTTCTGGGACTCAGCTGCTTCTCTTGATTCAGAACAGCAGCGCTTTGTGGATGCTACCAAGCTCTTGGGTACCTGCCAAGGTTCTGAGGAAGTATGTTCTGGTGGATTCTGCCACTGTCACTGCTGCTTTTGGGGAGGAACAGACTTTTAAAGTCCAGCACACTGACATTCTCATGGATGTTAAGCAAAATACCCTATTCCATTCCTGGGCCAAAGACAAGAGATAATCATTTCTCACAGCAATTATGGAACATCTTGCCAATTTGGAGCCAGCTTTCCAAAACTTCAATTCCTGTAGAACACATTAGGAAGATCAGGTGATGTCTGTTGGCAAAATGGGTGATGTGGCAAGAGAAGCTGCCTGGGCGGCTGGAACCGGAATCATTTATACTGGGAAGAACATACAGGTGCTCTCTGCTGCAGATGGAGATGTTCTTTTTACTAAAAACAACTAACTCTGTGTGTGTGTGTGTCTGTGTGTGTGTGTGTGTGTGTGTAGGTTAGAAGACAACTTTTGGGAGTGAGTCTTCTGCTATCCCATGGATTCTGCAGGGATCTAATGTTGGCCATCAGGTTTGGCTCCTGGTGCCTTCACCCATTGTGGCACTGCACTCTAGCTGTAGACATTAGTTTTTGTAGGCCACCATTGAAGGGTTGTGAGGAGGAAGGGCACAGATTATTTGAAAGAATCACTATAGTTTCTGCATGGAGACAGTGGAGGAAAGAGATGATAATGATCTGGGAGGCAGTTATGCTGTCTGAGAAGGAAATAGTTAATTTTCAATTTGTGATGGGGGCAAGGATAGGTGATCAGGCTTGATATAGATGCTGGTGCTGGAATTACCTAGATTCACAGATGGGACGGATACGTGGTGGAATTACCTAGATTCACAGATGGGACGGATACGTTTGGGGAGACAAAGAAGTTGCTGTGACTTGCAAACTTTAACAAGGATAAATGGTAGCTGTGTTTATATGGCAGAGGTTCAGGGAATTGAATTGTGTGTTGCTTTCTATGTGCACACTTGGTGTCCAGCATAGAAATTGAGACACAACGGGGATAAGGATCTGTGGTTTGGAGAGAGATCAAAGCTGGAGATATAAAACTTAGAAGTCAATAACATATTTGTCATCTAAGGTTCTAAGACTTGATAAAAAATATGGAGCTAGTACAAGATGAAGTTTGTTTAATCCCGGCACGTTGGAGGCAGAGGCGGGGAGAACTCCATGAGTTTGAGACCAGCCTGATCTACATAAGACATACTAAGTTCCAGGACAGCTTACATAGTAAACATACTACACACAGACATGCATACTACATACATAGTAAACAGCTACATACAGAGCTACATAGTAAAACCCTGTCAAAAGAAGAACAACAAGAAAGAGGAGGAGGAAGGAAGGAAGGAAGGAAAGAAAGAGAGAAAGAAAGAAAGAAATAAGAAAGAAAGACAGAAAAGTGAAGTCAGAATCCTTAACCATGGTGTCTCTTGGAAATTTGGAGTTGGAAAATTTTACTATATGAAAGAATAAAACCAGGAAACAACTTGACTTTAGAGCTGGCCTGGTAAAGACAATACTAACAGTCATAAGTTGGGAAGGTTGCCTCATAGGGCAGGGTTTCTTCATTCAGAAAATAAGTATTTTGAAATCTGTGATTCCCTCTCAATATAAATTTAAAAGGAAATTCCTGCAAAAAGGAAGCAATAGGATCACTCATATACTGTCCATAAACTTAAAGCAGGAACTTGCAGGTCAGAGAGGATTCTCGTAGGAGGCTATGACAACAGGAACATGGCCAACCAAGCAGCACAACAGGCGGCTGAAGAGCCTTTGAACTATCTGAATTGCTATAGTGTAAATCCATCAACATTGCCAAGCCACCAGCAACATGTGCCATGCCAAAGAACTGTCAAGGTTTGTGTGTGTGTGTGTGTGTGTGCGTGTGTGTGTGTGTGTGTGTGTGTGTATGTGTGTGTGTGTGTAGGGTTTAGGGGAGAATAAGGAGTAGGAGAAGAAAGAGATCAGGGTAGGGAGAGTGAAGGTGGGGAGGGACAAAGAGCTCTTGTATGTGAATTAGGACAATTGAGCTCATAGTTGGGGGAGTAACCAAAAACCATGTCAATAAGAGGACTGAGATGGAATTCATGTAACAGCAGACACAAGGCCACAGAGTCAAGGAAGCAAGTCTAGGATTGAAGATATGTTGAGGTCTAGGGATTGGACTGGCATCTAGGTTATACCTGTGTGCCATCAGGTTAACCAAGCAGGGCCAGGACCTCTCCATATATAAGTCTTAGCATTAAGGTTAGTGTGTTTTTCCATAGGCTGTCTTCTCTCCCCTTCCTTGCCGGTTAGCACCCTTAGGCTGTCCCCTGGCCTTCTGAAACAGGGCTAGTGGCATTGATGCTTGGTTCCGACCTCTAACCACAAATGATTAAGTGGAACAAAGATAAACCCCAGAGCTGCATCCTGATGTATTTTCAGCTGCGCCCACCCTGGATTCTCCCCACCCATTAGGTTTGCTTTGTTTTTGTAGATGCCAATAATTAATTTCTTATGCCATCGCTTGTACAAATTAATTCATTTGTTTCTCTTAAAGGAAGACCTAGTCGTCCAAGATTCAAGCTGTAGTTTAGATGATGTTATGGATTATATTTTTGATAGACCCAGAGTCTTCAGTACCTGATGACATTACAGACTGTAGAAATAGGTGATGGGGAAGCAGACTTCCTAGATACCTTCCAACTTCCTAACAGTTCCTCATAAGGAGCTGGATGAAAGCATGCTGTTCCTGTGGTCTGCACCTGTTCTTGCTCACCTGTCACTAACTCCATCTTATCTCCCCTTCCTTCCTAACTAGTTCATAACCTCCAAAGCTGAGGGAATTACATATTCTCAACCACGGAACAGAGTAAGCTGAATCCAGATCTGATCACAGCTTTCATATCTCAGCTCTGCCACTTCCTATCCATGTGACCTTCATCCATTCTTCAACCTTCCTTTAATTTCTTAACCTTTAGAAAAGATAGATAATAATAGTACCGTATCTCACAGGCCTGTTGGGGGAATTAAAATAGGTCTTATACACAGAGGGCTTAGAACAATGTCTCTTCAAATGAGCACTTGTTAATGTTAGCTGCTGATAGTCTTCAAATTGAGTCAAATATAAATAAGAAATAAGTTGGAGAAAAATGATGTTTTGAGAAAGAAACCAAACCAATGAGTTAGGGGTAGCTTTCTTCCTCAAATTGTGTGTTGCTCTGCCATTTAGATGGGGGTGAGGGAACAACTTGGTTCAGTGTCTCTACTGCTAGTACTGACTTCACTACTTAGAAAAGCAGGGTGAATTTTAGCAATTCATTTAGCTTTGAGAGTCCTGAGCGATTTTTAGTTATCTATTTGTTTATGCACAGGATCTCACACTGTAGCCCCTGAGAGACCTGGGACTTTCCATGTAGTCCTGCTTGGCCTCCAGCAGCAGGCAATCCTCCTGTTTCAGCCTCCCAAGTGCTAGGAAGGAATAAGTTAGTGAGAATCATGTCAGCTCTGGGAATGAACCATCATGGTATTATCAAGACCCACCTTTGGCTGGAGGCCTTTTAAGATTTCAGTGTTACTGAATGAGGGCTGATAGGATTCTGCAAAGTTCATCTGTCCTTTGCAGAGTGAGTTACTCATGTGAGTTCTAGTCTGTATTTCTGGGGAAATTATTTCAATTAATCCCTGAATTGTAGTCCTCTCCCCCAGCACAGCACACAGCAGCTGTTCAATGCACAACAGAAGACAGCAGTGTTGGTTTGTCAAAGGAAGAACACTTTTTATTTTTTTAAATTGTCGTTTAACTATAATCACAGGAGACTTGAAGGGATGGATAAGATAATTTCCAGAAAAGAATAATTTCTGCTCTTATATTCAAAGTAGAAACAGAGTAATGATTTCTACCCGTGCAATGGCAAGAGAAACTCTATTCAGGCATGATCCCTCTCTGGGCTGCTCATCTTTGGAGCTGAGGCACTAACAACCATTTCCGAATAACTGACTGCAGAATATAATAATCCTTTGGGAGCAGTTATAGTGAATCTTGTCATAGGCCTTTTGGGGACATTTGTATCCTGGTATTAATACCGCAAGAGCCTGGAAGTGGACTCTTGAACAATTCTGGGCCCTGTGCCCCCACCATGATAACAACAGTCTGAATTCAACTGACAAAAGTCCTTTCTGGTTTGAAAAAAAATTACATAGACAAAAGTGTAACGCCTCAAAACCCTTTCTCCCTAACTTGTGAAGAATCATAATTTTACGCTGGAGTCCTATCATCTACAAGATTTTATTAGAAAAAAAAGTTGTAGCTATTATACATAGTCTCTTTAAATGGCTAAAAGTGTAAAATTTGTTTTTCAGCCTTCAGAAACAGTCAAAACTGCTTTATATTAAATTCTTATAAGAACAATTTGCCCTTGGACAGGTCGTTGGTTTTCTTTGTGTTGTTGGCTTTTTATTTTTTATTTTTGTAATTTTTTTCCCACTAATAGGTTCAGACATTTTGGCAATTTCAGTACCAAACAGAGATTAGTGGAAATTTAATTCAATAAACTGCATAGGCTTAAATTAGGAGCCCAAAGTGAGGGCTATTTTATCAGTGGCCTTAGCAGACTGCTTTTCTCTGAGCCCCAGGTTAGCTTCAGCTTTGATGGAGCTGTTTGGATGTCTGAGACCTGTTTTGTGAACCACACTGTGCTTGTATCCAAGGTGGCCTCTTGCATCTGTCTGTGTTTCTGCTGAGGTTTGCGCTGGGCTCAACATCTTTTTGAAAAGAATTCAGCAGTGTTTTCTCCCCGCCTGACCACAGGAAGAATTAGTGTGGAAAGAACTCCCCATTCTAACTAAAACAGTTGGAAAATAATTAACAGGATACTGGTGGGACTAAGTCGTGCGGGCTGAAAAGATGGGGTCAGACGATCTCAGGGGAGGGATTTAAATGCAGATGACAGGGATAATCAGGCAGCTCGAAGAAACTGAACAAAAGCAACAAATTAAACCTAGCAAAACAGAAGGACAGACTTAATAGGCTTAATAGCCAAATGTAAAAATTAATGAATTGGAAGAAAAAAACCAGCAGAGTCATTCAATAGCCATTCTCTTTTTCCTTTTTGTAATAAGGAAATAGTTAATGATAAGAGTTTCCAGGTAAGTCACCAGTGGAAAACAGAGGAAGACAACTTCACCAGGAGTGAAGGAGAGTCAGAGAGCTATCAAAAAGCACCAAACAGTGTAGACTAAACGAAGAACTTACTGAATTATATTCTAGAAATTGAGAATTATAAAAAATCAGTCAGGAAAAGTTTAGAAACTGGACCAATTGTCAGGAAAAAAACCCAAGAGACTATTTTGACATCCCATAAAAGTTCTGAGTCTATACTTTCATGAACAGACTTAAAAACAAACAAATGAAAACTTCAAGGACAAGGTAATATCTACACGAGATTTCCTGTTGTGGTTTTGTTTTTTCTTATTTTCTTATTTTGTTCTCATCCCTTGTGACTGGCATGGAAAAACCCAGCTCTGACCTTTAAGAACCCATGTTGGTTTATGGAGCTAAGAAAGTCTGACCTGAATCTATAGGCGCAAGGTACACTAGTTCCTCCCTTTCTCCTTTCACTTTTCTCTAAGATTTAAATTTTAATTGTGTTAGCTTTCAGGCGATGCTGCTAGGCTTCTAGCAATAGGGACCTAGCAAAAGCCTAAGATATCGCCTGTTGCCAGTTCTTGATGCCAGGTGAGGGTGGTGCACAGGGTGGCCTATAAAAAGGACTCCTTGCCACCTCACTCTCTCTCACTGTTTCCATGTGTTCCCAGCCGGTCTCTCATTTTGTCTGTTCTTCTGTCTTTCTCTGTCCCCTTTTCTCTGCCCTCATGGCTCTGCTTCTGTTTGTCAGCCTCTACATCTTCTCTAGGTCTCCAGTCCCCTCCCATTCCCCAAACAAACCTCCCTTACACCAGATCTGTCACATGGTGTGATTTCTAAGGGGGCTCCTTGTCATGGGCCTGCCAGGTACCCACCTCCCTACCCTGCAGGCTCGCTGACATATATTTTATAACAAATTGTTTCCCCTTCATACACACACGCATTTTATTTTGATCAAGGTTATCTCTTACTCCTCCTTCCCTTTTCTGCTGGGTCCCCTCAACTTCATGTCCTCTTTAAAATATATATCATCTGTTGAGTCCAATTAGTGGTGCCTTCATGCATCACAGCGTGGGAGCAGGGTTGTCCACTATTACAGAGGCAACCTTCCAGAGACTCCCACCTGAAGAAAGCCGACCTTCCCTAGCAGCAGGCTACTGCTTGTAGCTTCTCAACTTGGAGATTAGGGGTAGAGCCTTGTGGGCCCCATTCCTCCATCTGTGCTGGAATATTGAGCAGATTGATTTTGTGTGGGTCTTGTGTAGGCAATCGATGAGGTGGCCTCTGGTTTAGTCCAAGTTTGGCTTCTTCCTGTTCTCTTGTGGTGCTTTGAATATGCTTGGCCCAGGGAGGGGCACTGTTAGGAGGTGTGGCCTTGTTGGAGGAAGTGTGTCACTGTGGGCTTTGAGAGACCTTACTCCTAGTTGCCTGGAAGCCAGTCTTCTCCTGTTTGACTTCAGAACAAGATGTAGAACTTTCAGCTCCTCCAGTGCCATGCCTGCCTGGATGCTGCCATGTTCCTACCCTGATGACAATGAACTGAACCTCTGAACGTGTAAACCAGCCCCAATTAAATGTAGTTTTTTATTAGAGTTGCTGTGGTCATGGTTTCTGTTCACACACACTATATATATATCCTTTCAATCTAAAGGTGCTATGATAATTTAAGTTTGGATGGGCCTTTTCTGAAGGGGAGTGAACATTTTTTTTTTTTTTCCAGGAATAAGAATCTAACATAGACTGAACTGAAAACTGATCAAGAACAAAGGCATCATTAATTTCAAGTGGAAGAAATAATTCACAGAGCTGAGGTCGGTCTCTTCTCATGGGTAAGCTATTTCCTTTCATTTGCTCTGGTCACCTGGGTGTACATTAGTATACAGGACCAGCCAGGACAGTTTTATTTATGCTCTTAGATTTTCAACCCCATTAGTCCTATGAGCTTAAAATGCTGCGAACTTCAAAGTATGCCCATAGCTGCATTATCCGTGCAACACTCCTCTCCTCTCCCGTAGGCCGCAAGCTTCCCACCCCCCTGAGTAGGTGAGTCCTAGTTACAGGCACTGTATGGAAGTTCCCTTCCTCTTGGCAAGGTGCCACCTCCTGTGGTTGAAGGGAGAAGTATAAAAAAATCTTATTAAAAAGTCCCCCAAACACATCAAACACTCGGCACTGTGTTTTTCCATGATTTATGTGGAAATGAGTCATAGCATATTGATTAAATTTCCCCCTAATTTCGAATGGCTTGGACAAAGTGTACATGGCACAGATGTAAACTGTGTCATTTTCCGTTTGCCCGGTTTTTATGAAAGCACACCATTGTCCATTCTGTGCGATCCTTATGTGCACCTAGATCATTATAAATTCTAGTCAACCCAGTGACTCTCTGGTCTTTCCTGTCACAAAATTGAATCTATTCAGTGCTTTAAAACCACTTCAAATTTTTTAGTAGCTTTATGATTCTTAATAACCTTTTAAAGATTTATTTTAAGAATATTTCTTTCTCTCTCTCTTTGTGTGTGTGTGTATGAATGTATGTATGTATGTGTTCTGTCTCTCTCCGTCTCTCTCCGTCTCTCTCTCTCTCTCTCTCTCTCTCTCTCTCTCTCTCTCTCTCTCTGTGTGTTGTCTGTGTGTGGGTATGTGCATTTGAATACAGGTGCCCATGGCAGTCAGAAGAGGGTGTTGGATTCTGTGGAGCTTGAGTTCCTAGGGTTGTGAATTGCTTGACTCAAGTTCTAGGAGCTGCACTTAGGTGCTTTGCAGGAGCTGCAAGCATCTTAAACACTGAGCCATTTTGTCAGACCCTTAGCTTGCTTTTTAAAATGGAAAATTTAACTCATTCCTGAAATTGACCTAAAAGTCAACATTTAAGTCCACCCAGAGCTCTAGAATGTCCCTACGTGTGTTTCTATGCGCAGGTGTTGTATTTATTTTCCTCCTCTCCTCCTCAGTTACTTCGAAGGGTTGGCAAGCCTTCCAATGAAAACTTTTAAGTACAAGTTTCCACACGTAAAAACACTATAATAATTAATTTTATAGACTCTTACGATTTATTAAAAATTTATTTATTCCGTACATTTGAAAAAAACAAAAGCATTTCTTTCGTGTGTTTAATTTCTTATATGATCCTTACAAGGGCTAAGCATTACATAGACTATAACACACATTGGGATCTGAGCTCCTTTTAAATATTCTTATTTATTTTGACTATATGAATGTTTTGCCTGCATGTCCCTGACATGTGTACCTGGTCCTCTTGCAGGTCAGAAAGGGCCATTAGATTTCAGGAGGCTGGGAGCTGCCATGTGGGTGCTGGGAATTGAACCTCAGTCTTTTGCAAGAGCAGCCAGCACTTTAACTAGGTCGACTCTGCATGTCTTGGGACCTAAACACTTGTAATTCTGATTTGCTCATCAGACTACAATATCTCCTCCTTGCATATGAGTCCCAACCCAGCATAAGGGATGGTAACAGTAGATTTTGGTTTTACAAATTTTAGCAAGTATTTAGCCTATACTGCATCAAGTTTAACTGAATAAATCCTATATATGTCCTACTTATTGCTAGTATGTAAGCAATGTATAGGAGAGAGAATTGAAAGTTTCCTATACAGGCTTTTTACTTTTACATTATGTGCAGTACAAGAAACTGAGTCTTGGAAGTTGACTTTGTCTTAGAAACAGAACTCACATGTCTCTACCCTTTCTCTGCTAGGGTTGGATTGGGTCTTATCTTTATATGCTTTTTACAAAAGAGGGCACAAATGCATATGTTCTTCAGCTAAATGGCCATATGCCTTGCAGTTGCTTGGACCAGTTAAATTGTAAATGCATCGCTTGTTTGATGTCTTAATCCCCTTAGGATGTAGAGCTGGTGTCTGCTGACCCTGCAGCTGACCCTGTGTCACACGTCCCTCATTACCCAACATGGAAGCTGAGCTGAGCTCTGAAGTCATTTATGTATTAAAAGGAACTCATCACAGCTGGAATTAAACGCAGAAGTCATATGGGAGTCTTTCTGTAACCACTGTAGGCGGCAGGATTGAATGGAGGTTTTAGGACCGGAGCGTGGAACAGGAAAAAATAATCAGGTCTATCCAAGAAAGAAGTGGCTATAAAAGCAGCTATTCTGGGTTACACCACAACAAACAGGGCTTTCTAAGGGACATGATAGTAGTTCACGGTTTTGAAGAGCTTGGCGTCTGGACAATATGTATTAATACAAACATTTGTTTAAAAAATTTAACTTGAAAAAAAAATTCCACTTATTACCTTGAAAATCCAGTAACATAAGGAGAAATTGCCCCTCTGAGATGCTGTCCTCTAAAGTGCATCTGCTTGATATTTCACCGTTGCTGTTCTGCACTGAGCTTGCTTCTGTAGGAAGACTGACAGAAAGGAGCAAGCATCTGTTTGTCTGAAGTTCCTATCCAGCTTTCTTTCTTTCTTTCTTTCTTTCTTTCTTTCTTTCTTTCTTTCTT